>JBBPJX010000056.1:0-33350 GCA_038088955.1 Neotropicomus parvogracilis
GCGATTCGTTTCAACGGTGGCGGTCACATCAACCACTCCCTCTTCTGGAGGAACCTCGCCCCTGCCCCTGATGGTACACGTGTCAAGGGCAATGGCGGTGTCCTCAACGATGGTCCCTTGAAAGATACCATCAAGCGTGACTTTGGCTCCGTCGAGGGCTTTATAAAAGAGTTCAACTCCACTACCGTGGCCGTTCAAGGCTCTGGTTGGGGCTGGCTTGTATGTCGCCCACAGCCATGCAGTGTCTCTCTTTTTACACTCTCGTAGGCATGGAATCCCAAGACGAAGTCCCTCGAGGTCGTCACCACACCAAATCAGGATCCTCTCCTGAGTCATGTGCCCATCATCGGCATCGATGTCTGGGAGCACGCGTACTATTTGCAGTACTTTAACGCCAGGGCTGCGGTGAGTGCATATGCGCATGGTGACATGCCAAGACTGACTTGCACATGCTCTCAGTACCTCGAGAAGATCTGGAACGTGGTCAACTGGGAGGAGGGCGAAAAGCGATTCAACGATGCCGTCTCTGGGTTCAAGTTGTAAACTGTCACCGCATGCAGTGAGAAAGATCATTGTCCCAAATGTTGTATTAGTATCATGTATTCTGACAGCTCTCCAATTGCAATTTGGCCTTATCCGCTGCAAGACACGACGGTGGAGGGGTGCTCAAAAGTGTTTGAGAACGCAAACTACTATACCCGAGTGTGGCCGATGTCCCCAATGTCTCTCCGGTGCTCGTTTTTGCTATGGGATCCTCTCAAACTCTCTCAGATACATGATGAAGAACGCAGTGACCAGATGCGACTGCCACGTCGGCCAACGCGTCGTTCTTAGAGATCTCCACACTGGCTATACGGTCATTGGAATCGATACCGTCGCAAAAGAAGGCGCTCAGTTCTGCCACCATCCACGATTTGTCGTCGTCCCCGCAAACTTGATCAGCTTTGAAGAGACTCTCGAGGCATTCGAAGAATGCGACGCCATCGTGCAGTTCGCTGTTTATACCCCGTCCGATAGACTATAACGTCTACACGCACACCGGGCGAAACCTAGACAATGCCCTTGCGGCGACCGTGGATTTGTTGCGCAACAACATGGTGATCAGCTGGAATGCATTGCAGGCCGCTGCAGAAGCAAGTCGCCGTGCCCCTTGACCAAACTGGCCAACTATGGGATCGTGTTCACAACTTGGGTAACCACGTCGTCTGCAAACGTCTTCTGTGCCGTCTTCGGTGTCGAACCCCAGTTCGACTACTTCCCGATAAACGAGTTCCATCCAACGTTTCCGGACGAACCGTATGGGCTTTCGAAATTGAACGTTCCTCGCTGTCGTGTGTCGAAGGCGGTTGATCTCATATAGAGACATGCGTCGTGTCTTGCAAAATCCCCGAGATGCACGCCAAAATGATCGTGCGGGGATGCCCAGCGATGCAAGTAGGTAGCCTTCTACTCCATTGTTCAATCTCAGCGAAAAGGAAGACTACGAGAAATTGAAGGGGGACCTCTGGAGTTATGTGCAAGAAGCCTCGTCCGCCGGGGCGTTCGTGAGGGCTGTGACGGTGGAGATTAACGAGTGGTGCCGCGCCTCGGGTCGCAGCTGATGAAGACTGGCTGGGGCTAAAGCAAAGGTAGTACTGGCGAGGGAAGGGTGGGTAGAGAATGGAGGGACCGGCTTCTTCGACTGCAACAAGGCGGAACGCTTTTTCGAATGGGTACACGGAGATTACTCGTAGAAATAGGGTGCAAGAAAACTTCACAATAACAAATGTGTGAATCAAAAACTATGCTGGATGCAAGAATGTCTGCAACTGTGCAATGATTAGGACAAATAAACGTTAAATAGTGAGGGAACCGCACGTATTCCTCGTAATGGTGCAATACCTCACGAAGTTGCTTCCTTGAAATTTCCGCTCGGTAGAGAATCTCATCATCCGTTCGCTTCCCATCAAAGTATTGGTTGATTCTGCAAGACAAGTCAGAAAGGCTGTCGTCCGACTGTTGGAAATGTGTGCTTACAGTTCGAATCGCTTTGCAATGTGTTCTTCCTTGCCCTCCGACATCGCGGCAAGCCACTTTCGTTCCAACGGGGATGCAGTCCCTGGATCACTTATCATCGACGGAGACACAGTGTCCTCGGCAGTGCCCCATCCAACATTGTCCTCGTCAGATTCCTCGGTGTCATCCCCATCGACCTTTTCCTTGTCTGCAAATAATCCGGCGGCCTCGCTATCCAACTCTGACTCGACGGAAGGAATACGCCTGGTGTAGCGCCGTGCGCTCTTGGGTGACAATGACAGCCATGGAACGCCGGCGTTCCCGGATCTCCTGTCCATGAGAGACTCAGGATCAAGAAGCTTGCTTGGCCTGCGTCCGCGAACTTGTCGACCGCCCAATCGCTCTAGTTTCCTTTCGTGAGCCTCGCGGACACGAATCTTGAGTTCCGACGTTGCAACGATCCGTACGTGTAGATGGAGGTTATAAACGAGGTCGTGCTTCAACATCCAGAGTACAACGTCGTGGTACAGAGCAATGTGTTCTTTGGAACGGACGACAGCAGCAAAGAAGTGGTTATCAGTTTGTTTGGAACTAGCAGCCGAGATGGTTGCGAGGAGGGACGGAAGGGACGGAACGATAGGTTGAGGAAACATCTCCTTGAATTCAGTAGATAGTTGAGACAACCTTGACAAAATATATTCAGATACAAGTCTCCGTGAAGAACGAGTGTTCACGTACGCAGTATGAAACTTGGGAGAAAGGGTAAATATGGTCTTTAAACCGTTATGAACGACGTCCACAAGCTTTGCCCTTCTGTGATGAACAAGCCAACGGACTGTTGGAAACACTTCAGATTCCAAGTCCCAGTCCAGCAGACTCGCCATGTCTGCAAGCCTGTAGAATACAGACGTCGGCACAGATGATATATATCAACGAGAAGGAACATACGAAAGAGTGACGGAGGCGGTTTCCAAAAACTTGATTAGACGGTCTGCATAGTCCCTTTCATCGGGTCTCACATGTGGGCCCCTGAGATTTGTGTATGGATCAAGTGCATCATCAGCGTCGAGGAGAAGCAGACTCCTCCATGGAGCTAGCGCAGGCAGACGCCAGCCCAGACTTAGATCGCGACCCCACACCCGTGCTTCGTCTTCATCTTCTTGTTGGTCTATAAAGTCGAGCTCATACTCTTCTTCGTTATGTAAAAGGTGATCCAGATAAGGAGGGAGTTGCAGCTCCAAGGGAAGGTTATTAAGTGTAATGCATGCCATTGTAGTCGATTTGATGGATTCAAAAAGTGTTTTCATGGCTGCTGCAACAGAAGAAACTTGGAGCGCATGCGAGACGTACGCCGAGAACGTCTCGCCTAACGATGTCAGCTCTCCTTAGTTAGAATCTAACGGATTCGATACCTTTAGCGATGTATTCCGCCTCCAATGTGCCTAGAATATCACACTCTGCCTCCACGAAGTTAGAGAGTACTTGCTCTTGAAATAATACTGCCGTGACCGTGAATGCAATCTGCTCATAGATCACATGGAAGTACTTGGCAATATCGCCAAATGCCGACGACGAAGGATCGGGCAGATCCAAAACCAGAACGAAATGGAACATGTGCAACCACGAATTATGGTTCTGAGCCGGGTGGCGTATGTCCGCACTGACAGACCTCTCGGACTTGCTGTCATCGGCATCACGGTTTCGTGAACCCCTTCCCCTGGAGTTGGACTTGCTTTTCTCTGATCTAAAGCGCCAAATACCATCGTGATCCGCTGAGACCGGGTGACCGAGGAATGCTAGGTCGTCAATGATGAGCTCGAATTTCTGATGGCACAAGGCTCTCTGTGGACACAGCATTTTGGACAAAAACTGGGCTGGATAATCGAAGATGGTGTGATATTCGTCGGCCACTGCGCCTTCCTCATATTCATCATCGAATGGGTCTCCTTTGGAGGGAGAATTGCGACCGGATGAAGGGTGTTGCGTGTTTCTGGAAAAGGACCTTGTTCGGCTACGTACGCCGGACGGCATTCGCCATACATAGTCCTCCGTGTCCTGTGTGGGGTCGTGATGGAAGCGACCGCTTCCTTCAAATCCACCTGCGGTCCCCGTAGATGCGGCATTGTTGTGGGCTGCCCTCCATGGGTCATCAAGTTCTGATCCGTAGATATAAGGCAACGGACGTATGAGCCTAGATGATGACTTGGGTGCTGGCGGCCACCTGAAGACGAGACTAGGTCCCTTTGCGGACGAGTTGACGAGTAAGAGGGACAAGAGAGACTCTGCCATTCACCGTTGCTGTTTAAGGGATCGTTAGATCTCGTGCATCAGAACGACTAACATCTCCTACGGTCAAGGCTCAGAAGCCGTCCTGGTAAGTATAATCAGGTCTGTGCGGTGTCCTTGTAGCGAGCCAGGTTCGTAGGCGCATGAACCCTAGGTTCGTTTAATGTTCCTCGCGCCAGTGATGGCCACATTCCACGACGTCGTTCCGCTCAAGACAGGCGTTGCGCTCGAAGTCGCTACCTCACGGCCCAAGCAAGAGCACCGATGCACCCGCGCTGCGTTCTGTCTCCACCCGTGGTCGTGGCTGGGCGGATGCATGTACGACTCGTGAGTGCAAGGTGTCTCTCGTTGTATTGTTGTCTCCAATTTGACTCGTACAGCACCGTCCATGCTATTGTGAGATGCCTGCAGGATAACGACTTCCTCGTGGTGTGCTACAACTCTCGAGGTGTCGGAAAGTCGACTGGCTGGCCCTCATTTACTGGGAAGACAGAAGGTGGTGATTTGGAAGCGTTGGTCCAATATTTTTTGGAGGGACATCCGCAGGTCAACTCCGTAACCTTGATCGTGCGCCGTCCTCGCAAATGCCTGCATGCGACTTGCGACGAACTGAAGTGATAGGGGTACTCTCATGGTTCGCTGATAGCGACGCTGCACCCCGTGTTGCCCTCGCACATCAAGACGTCTTATGTGCTACTTTCGTATCCCCTCGGACCGAGAGGGCTGTTGACCATGTTTCATTCCAAGATGTACTCCTCTGCGCTGACGTCCTTGTTGTGCGATGTCCGTGCACGGTTGCTCGTTGTTCACGGGGATCGGGACGACTTTACGAGCCGCGCGCAGTACGACACTTGGACCGAGTCGCTCAAGATGACGGAGGGTATCCTGGCGCAGCTGAAGATAGTGACCGTAACGGGTGCGGGTCATTTCTGGCACGACGGGGCATCGAGAGTTGCGCTGAAGGAAACGCTGGAGAGCTGGCTTGTTGATGTATAATACGGTCAATTACTATTGACACCGCCGGGTCGACAATGACTTGTGTGTTTTGTGCCGTTGATGCGCTGCCAAAAGGGTCTAGGAACTTGGTAACCTGCCCCGGAAGTTTGACTTGTCAAGCAACCGCAACCACCGTCTAGACATATTTCTTTGCTCGTCCGCAGACACACATTCAAGTCTGTGTTCCCTTCTTTTCCTTATTTCCTCTTGAACTCCAGGAGAGTGCGAGATGTCAGTCCTCCGTCTCCTTGCCCGATCTCGCGCTGACAACGTTCTATCCCCATCTCACAGGCCTCTGCCCGACGAGAGACCACGCCAGACTGTCGCCAATCTCATCGGCCGCTTTGAGCAGCAGGGAAAACGACAGGCATCGCCTGCCGTCCCCGTGGTTCCACGGAGCTCCAGCGTCTCGTCACAAATAGCTGGTGATGCTGCCAAAGAAGAAGCCAAGGAGAAGAGGGAATGGCCACCCAAACCCGTGGCGTCCCCTGATATTAAACCATCCGCATCCACGCTCCCCACTTCGCCTTCTTCCAGCATGTCCGAGTCTCCTGTCGTGAGCCCTCAGCCCATCCTCGACCCCACTCCACCGGCAGACATCCCCACCGTCCCCACTCCCGCATCGCCGGAGCCCTCAAGGTCTCCGCCGTCCAAAGGCAAGGCTGTCGCTACTGGCAAGTCGACACCTACATCGGGGACGCGGCGGGCAATGGTGTCTCCCCAGAAAACCCGCACGACCGTCACTAACAGCTCGTCTACCAAGTCTTTGGCCAGCTCTCCGAAGGCATCGCTCCAGTCATCTGTTTCGCAACCTCTCAGATCCCAATACTCAGGCCAGTCCGCTGCGTCGAATCCTTCCGCGTCGCGCCAGGCACGCTCAGTTCCTAGAACTGCACCATCGACCCCTTCGCGTCCCAAGTCATCGGCCGCGCAACATCAATCTGCTACAAGACCGAAGACACCGTCTTCTGGTCTGTTCGCACCTACCGCCGCGTCACTTGCGCGTTCTCGTAATGCTCCCCTGCCACCTCCACCCCCCATTAAGAAAGCGACCTTGAGTAGCGATGCGGCCGAGAGGCTTAGCAAGCCTACGGCTGCATCGTTGTCCAAAGCGCGCACGCCGGTTGTCCCTATTCCCAGCCCTGCGAAAGTAGTAAAATCTAGCTCAACTGGCGCTCACGGCTTGACCCCTCGAGCGCCGTTGAAGCCAAAGGTTGGACGTGCACCGGTGAAGCCACAAGAGGCCAATACGAAGGGAAAAATCAACTCGGGTCTCCTCTCCCCTGAGCCTCCCCGCGACTCAGACCATCTCGTGGCTGATCATATGGGGAATGGGCATGAGTCAGGGACAGCCGTATTTTCGGATGTTGGCTCACCAGAAGATACGCATGGACACTCAGAAGTCGGTGAAGTGACGTGCGATCCCGTGGCAGACGAGGGGGCGGGCTCTGATCCCGGTCCTCAGCCTGAGCAGCAGCCAGATGAACATCCTGCGGAGGACGAGGCTCACAGTCATGAGCACGTTGTACAGACTTCTCCGGAGGAGGTTACTCCTGAACGTGAACAGGTCCAAACGGAAGTTCATGAGGACGCTGTTCCCGAACCTGTTGAACCATGTCCTGGTGAAGTCATCGGCAACGGGGACAGCCTCAAGGCTGAACAGACTGCTCCTGCAAATGACATTGAAGATATTGTCAACATGCTCGAAGGGACCTCGCTTTCGAAGCCGCGTCCGCAGAGTATCGTCACCATTCCTGACGAAGATGGGGAAATTCCGGACGAGTACTGAACATGGTACTCGTCTGGTTTTCTGCCTTGTAGATGATCCAGATACGCACAAATTTGTCTGTCGTTGTGCATACCGTTGGTGGTGAGTCCTATCGCCGACTCTATGGTACAACTGGCGAGCATGTCCCTGACTACTCACAGGTCATTCTATCAGTTCAGTCTTTCAAAACTACGGTCGTTTAGTTCCGCAATGGTGTCTGCTGCGGTTTGAGACTCCTCATATGTTATTTTTTTGGTCTTGTCTCTCGAGATTGCTTTATCCTGCCACCTGGCTCAATCGACTTCTCGCAACATATCACACTTGGGTTTTGGAGATCACTCGACAACTTCACATGTATGTTTCCATTCCCTAATTTCATCACACGACACACTAGTCCGGAGCACTGTTTGACATATACCCTGATCCAAATAACTTGGAGCCAGCCATTAGAAGTATTTGAATAGGCAAGGAAAAGGTGTGATACGGTATCCATATCGAAAACAGGATCAAAGCAGAGCACCGAGAAACGGAATTAATGGAGAGAAAGAGCGATTTCATTTGTTTCGTGCTTTTCTGAGCATGTTGGCCAGCTTCTTAGTATCGAGGCGGCGTCGGTTGGGCAAAGGGCCGTCACCCTCTTCCACGATCCTCTAACGCGTCCGGAGTTGAGCAGAGTGTGACCAACAAGCTGGGATATCATACCCTGAGTTCAAAGAAACACATCTGGCGACCTTGCTTCCCTTTTCTCATACTAGCCTGGGCAAGGATGAGAATTGGATACCAAGAGATGAGGACTAGACTCACTGAATCCACGACGTAGAGTCCATCATATCTGTACCTGTCGACTCACGTGAGCGTTTACACGACCATCGACTTCAGTAGATGACCCACCCCTTGCGAGGGGAGTAAAAACTGCCACTGTTCTTTCCTCGTATCACTCGTACGGGCCTCTTTGTCTCGCTAGAAATCTGGAGAAATGTGAGACAATGGTAGATGTGATTCGGTGGAGACACGCCTGTAAAGACTTGTTTCGAGGATCATCAAACGATTGATCTTCAACTTGTTCCTGGAATACGTTAGTTAGTGGCACGAGGCTCGCCTACAAAGAACAGATGTACTCCTCTCGAGTTCTGTCCTCCTGAAACGAGTCATTCAAACGACGCGTTCGCGACATTGGACAAAGCATACCTGAACCGACGTAAGTGCTAAGGGCAGCGTTGAAGGCGGGGTGGCTCTGGATGGAAGGAAAATGACGTACATGTTATCGCCATTGTCCACGTTGTCCTCGTATCCTCCGGAAATGCAGATCGAAAACGCGCCACCACCATCTTTGGAATCTCCGTGGATTCCTGCCTGGTTCTGACCGTGGACACCAGCCTTTACGAGTTCTTCTCTAGAAAGTGGATCGTGAATCGATACGAGGCAGAGAGGGACGACATCTCACCTGTTGTTGAAGGTGGCGCCAAAGATAACGCCAGGAATATGACCGTATACCCTTGGATCTCTGAGCACGTTGAGTATGCATCACAGATGTCGAAGATTGGGAGACTTACTGCGACATGGTCGTTTGGTTTGGTGAAGACGCGTCAATTAATCGAGCGTGGCTATTTAAACGAAGGCCGTGCCACGATGTAAGCACTCAAACACACGCAAACAGTCGCGGACTGGGCTGGGTTGTTATCTTGTGGTGGTAAGCGGACAAGCCGCGCAGAAATTCACGATCCGCTTTTTATACGCGGGAGATGTTTTGACTCGGACCCACAAGCGCACACAAACGCGACGTGACTCGGACAATTAGATCACACGCATCTCCTTCTCACCGAACACGTTCGGGCCCCTGGTTTCCACGAAGCCAAGCCGTTCAAACAGTCGGGTGCTGGCACCGTTATTCTGCCCTATCCGTACCACCAAGCTGTCTGGTCGTATCGGAAAAGGGGTGGGTGGGACAGGCATCAGCGACTGTGGTGGGCCTGTGAACCGTGCGGACGACCCAGTCACATACGATAAGATAAGCCTTAGGGCCTCGAGCGCGAGGCCTTTGCCCCGATAACTTTCTTCTGGAAGCACGAGAGGCGGTTTGCGCGTGTGATCTCGAGAATTCAACGATAACTGCATACCTGCGATCATCACGCCGACTTCTGCCTCAAAGTCGGCGTCGCTGGGATCACCCTTGAGAAAGACGTTCACGTCGCCGACCATCGGAAGGGACGCATCGTCACCTTCCCCATTTGCGAGGATGATAAACGTCAGTTCTACCACATGGATTCGTGACCGTTCCCCTCGACAGAGCCTAGCACTGCTTACTATCAGGGTCTTCCCGCCAGTGCCCTGCGCAAGCTTAGCCTTATGTTCATGCGACTTAGTGTCCCGATCGACGTACTCTCCATCTCGTACACTTCTTCTAGCGTGACGGGATCAGTCCCTGTATCTTGCAGCAGTCTTGGATCAGTCATCCAGCGATGGTACCTCTGTTGCATCATGTTGAGCGGGTGGTGGGCGTGACGATATGGATCGTATACCTCGACATGATCTGGAGTCGGCGGGACCAGCACCACCTGCTGACCCCGAAGTACGGTCTCTGTGTGCATGTGTTGGAAAATAGGAGTTTTCCCTTTAAATCCAGTCACCGCCAGCCGACGACAACAGTCCAACTTGGACTTTGCACGGCAGCCATCGGAGACAGACTCTCAACAAACTTCGTCATAGAATTCATCACAACATGGCCCTTGGTCGTTTCGTTCACTACGCTGCAGACGCCATCTTGGTGTCGACGGTCATTGCTGGCATCCGACGTTCTAGTGGCTTCACGCGAGTCTTTCCCTTTTTTTTCCGTTCACTAAAGTTGACCTGCTTGACTTCAGCGTCGAGACAAACAAGATCTCAGACCCAACCATCCGCTCTCTGGCCGAGCGTTTTCTCGGCGTGGGAGAGACTATATTCGACATGGCACAGGCAACTGCAATAAACAGCGAATACTTCAAGAAGGATTCGAGAAGATAGCAGGGTCGATGTCAGGCTGATTCGGTATAGGAGACGACGCTGTGTTCACAGTGTAGAGGAGGGGAGGTCGGTGCGACGGTGCTTCTGGACTCTGTAATTTATTTCGGCCAGCCACCTGACGTGCGTTCTTCATCGTTCTGTCCACTGTCAGAGATGCGGTGCGGTGACGCTGATGTTGAAGAACACGACCCTCCGCCATGGAGCTGCCTCGTTCTTTTCGCCCACACCAATGCTGCCCACGCGATCGCCATGTCTGAAAGAAATTCTGGAAAGCGAGCTCACCATATCGTCCCCTTGTTCTGGTCTACGAATGAGGTTGATCCGAACCCTCAATATACAGGGCGTATGCCTTATCAAGAACTAGGCGAAACAACCAGGTATTCTTCATGCGAGATCGATCAACGACATCGATACATTTTCCCGTCGGTAACTGGTATAGGTTCACTCCCATGCTAAGATCTGCGCTGATAAATTAGTGCATGAGTGACTACATCGCCTGGGTCGCACCCCAAAAGAGCGGGCTGTACACTACTCTGATTTGCCGAGTCAGGGCTGCAGTCCAATTGTTTTCATCCACGTTGCCAATAATGGAGGACACGCTGGCTAGAACAGCCCGCGGTTCGGCTATCGACCCAGGACAGCTTTGAGTGGTGAACGTGGGCCACGTTTTGACTGACGAGGACGTCCACGACTCCGTGGAGGCGTCGACCATGGGCAAGTTACTCCACGCTAGCCAGTTTCTTCGTATCGTAGTATGTACCGTAGGGACTAATCGTTATGTAATCAGTACTGCTCTGAACATTAACGTTGACCGCAATCACCGCTCATGTTCTATTCCCTTCCTCTTGGACCACTGCCTCGACAGCCTTAAGAACAGGCCATACGGCCCGATTTTAGGGCATACTATGCTCACAAACATCCCTCAGCACCCTCGGACCAACTCACAACAACCCCGTCCGGCGCGTCAAGGTAGTCTCCGACCCGTTCGTCACATTTCATCCAGATTTATCACTGAACACCCCATCCAGGTCAACAGACTGTCTTCGCGAGATTACAGTCTCTGTTCCCCGCGTCTCCCGGAACAGCGGCCATACCGTCTCTCCCTCAGAACGACCTGGCTTTTCCATCACCCAGGCTCCAGTCTTGGCGAAAGCATCCAAAGTTCATCAAGATCAGGATATTAACATGGAATATGCACGACTCGTTGCCAAAGGTGTGTCTCAAGTCGTAACCTCAAATTCAGCTACATTGGCGCATAGGGAGACTTGGAAGAGCTGCTGGGTGCGGTATCCTCACACGGGAACCACGGCCCCGCCTCGGATGACGTACCAACCTTCCCCGTACTGTCTACAGAGCCTGTACACCCATATCATCTCGTCGTGGTGTGGGTGGTTTCAGCGCCTTCACATCCTTCCCAAGCTGACCTTTTTTGAAGAGCAGGGCAAGAGTGCCCGAGCTCGTTAGGTAAGAATTTTGAACTGTACTCTGTGCATAGTCATGGACTGTTTTGCAGGTATACCCATGGGCCTTGGTGCTGGCATCAAGCTTGGAGTACCCGATAAAGAGAAAGACAAGGACAAGAGTGACGACAAGGACTACGAGAAACATCTCCACCATTTGCAAAGTCTCAAGCGCAAGGACAAGGAGCGAGACGAGGCGTGCCGTGGGTGGAAAAGCTCCGACGATCTTCCAGACGAAATCGTAGTAAATTTCAATCACTCTGGCTGGACGTCTATGCTCGAGCACTGGCTGTGCCATCGAACGCAGGCGAATCCTCAGATACAGATGAACCATGCACTCAAGGACATCACAGCTTCGCCAAAGCGTCACTCGTTGCACCGCCGTGTAACTGTCAAAGAATCGGAATTGGGACCTTATGTACCTTTGGTGAAAGAGAGGATGATGGGATTATACCTTGCGGTTTATATTCACAGAGACTTGCGTGACCTTGTTGAAGGCAGGTTAGCTTTTACCGGGGATGTCGTCCTCTCACCTTTCTTGCAGGGTTCTCAAAATCAGCCGTCACTGCTGGCTTAATCGGTGGTCGTGTGGGCAACAAGGGTGGGGTTGGCATCAGCCTCAAAATCGATGGTTCTACTTTCTTGTTCTTGAACGCTCATCTGGCTGGTACGTGGCGCGTTGCTGAAATTTTGCGCATTCATGACATGTCTTTAGCTCACGAAGAAAAGGTTCATCACCGGCTTGCAAACTTTTCGAAGATCAAGGTCAGTTTGTCCATGATGTGCCACGATGCTAGTTGACCTGTTTTCTAGGCTGAGCTTGCGGTGGACGATTTTCTGCAACCCCATGACCCCAGAACGCTAAGAGAAGGTAATCAGACGTCCCAATGGTCCCTGAAATAACACGGTCTTACTCTCCATTAGACATCACAGACAGATTCGACTATACATTCCTCTTCGGCGACCTAAATTTCCGTTTGGATATCACCCGATTGCATGCGGATTGGCTGATTTCTAGACATGGTACTTGTTTGCTCGTGGGACCTTGATCATCTGTGAGCTTGACTAATAACAGTTCCCTCCAGATTACGCGCAAGCGTTTGCGTTTGATCAACTGAAGCGTCAAATGGAGACAAATTCGGCATTTTCTGGTTTCCAGGAGGCGCCTATTGACTTCCCACCGACCTTCAAGTATGACGTAGTGAGCCGTTCTAAAACAAAACGACGGCGTAGCAGGCGCTCGCCCATGGACGGTAATGAAACTGAGAGGGAAGGTGGCGAGGAGGAAGAAAACGGGGAAGACGCTGAAGGCGAATCACGTTCTCTGGCATCCTCTGGGTGGACCTTGCATTCCAAGGGTGTTGCGTCAGAGCCCGAACATGACGATTACTTCGCTACTCTCACCCCGAATCCTGCTGCAGGCGAAGGTGGCCGTGTGGCCTTGGCTGTCGCTGCTCATAAAGCGAAGGAGAAGTGGAAGTCGCTTCTCTCACCAGTTGTTGTTTCCCGAGCGCCCGCGACATGGTTGCGGAACAGGCGTGGCGCACGGGATGCCGAAGCAAGGGCGAAATCCCCAGATATTGTCGAACACCCTCCGTCTTTAGAACATTCAGCTGAAGATCTTCCATCCAGCCCCATTGAACTTCCGCCGGAAATAGACGGACTGTTGGAACCACCCAACAAGCAACGTATCTTCATTCCTCGACAATCATCGCGCGGTTTTTCTACTAAGTCTGTTCCTTCAACACCGATCGAGGCCCACGACGATGAAGACGACGTTGCTGTCTACGATTCTTCTCACAAGCAACGGGTTCCCAGTTGGTTGGCATGATCTTTAACGAGATGAGATGACTGGTTGATCTTGTGATAATTGCAGGTGCGACCGCATTCTATGGAAGTCGACCGTCAAACCAGAAGCGGCCGATATGGAGCCCGACACGATAGAAATAGCAAGACAGCGGACTCGTGTCGGTACACTAATCTCCCAAGCTATCCGGCCGTTCTCAGTTAGAGTGCGGCGCGACTCTGGAGGCTCGCCGAACTTGATTGAAGTCAGTTCCTCTGGCAAACAGGACCATCGACCAGCGACGAAAGCAGTCACTGGAAACTTGCCGATGCCGCTAAGCATACCCAAACCACCTCGGATTCCCGTTCGGACTGGGTCGACAGAAACTGTGGATCACGTACAAGCAGATGGCTACGTCTCTGTGCGGCCACCAACAGAAGGTTCTGATGAGTCCACGCGTGTCTCTTCTATGGACGCTCCGCCGACTCGGAAAGCTGCAGAAGTTACAGCTACTTCTGATTCACCGTCACCTCCGACAGTTCCTGCACTTCGAGGTGATGGTCTCGTGGATTGTCCGCCTCCTGTCCCTCCCAAGGATCCTATACCAACACCACCATCCTCGACTCGTTGGCGCTTCTTTCCTTTTCGCAGAGACACGTTTCAGAGTATCGCTACCCAGGAATCCGCTGTTTCAGCGCTCAGCCCTGCACCGCATCCTGCCAAAGGTGACATCGTCTGCCTGAAGTACAGTAGCCTGGACGACCGGGGAATGCGTCTCCTGGAGGGTCGAAGCGACCACCGGCCAGTCATCGGCTCTTATGCTGTATACCTGTGACCATTTCACTCATGTTCATTCTATGCATGCTAATCACATCAGATTCACTACTCTACATATTATTGGCAATGATACCTTAGAGATATCACTGTATGGTAACTTCTGTATGGACTCGACGGTTGTTACTTATTAGACCTACCATATACAACTCACATTCTTGGTTCAATTTTTCTGCGACTGTCTTGTTTAATCATTTTCCCAAGCACATAGCTCATACTGTAGTACACTGTGGGTTTAGGACGAGATGGTAACCTCAACTTCCACACCAGGTTCCAAGCTAATGGAGGTCTGAAGAATTGATGTCAGAGCGGCGTCGGTGCACAACGGATATTCGCACAATTTGCTTGACGATCTCGCTCGAGGAACGGAGGTCAATGAGGCGCTTGTGAATCTTGAGTTCGTAACGATCCCAGGTCTTTGAACCTTCACCACAAGGCTAGACGACGAAAGATGAGCAGTGGAACGCACACGAAACACGCAAGACATGCCGTTTTACGAGTGGTGATCTTGAGGACTTTGGTCGGAAGACGAACGGGGCCCTTGACGCGAAGTTGCTTGTCCTTGGCACGGTTGATGAGGTCCGTCGAGACTGAGGTCGTGTGAGATACTAAAATAAAAGGAAACGAGGCCACGCACACTTTTCCAAGTTTCGGACGTTGCTGCTCGTCAACGTGATGCGGATTTTGTGAATTGCAGAAGCGGGAACAGCGCCGGCTGCGTCATACGCTTTTTCGTCCTTGGCGACGTAACTCATTCTGAGATATGTGTGTGGTGAATGAGTCAGAAGGTGACTACAACGGTATGTGAGTGCAAGAGAAATGGGTGCGACGGTTTGGACGTACCCAAGGTTTTATGATATGATGATATGATGATGATGAGGGAAATCAAGATTAAGGTTCAGAGCTCCTTTCGGCAAGAGCCGTGTCTTAGCTAATAATCACTCACGTGATATCCGCTTTGGACAGCGACCGTCATGCAAGGAAAGTCGGGTCTGGCGATCCACCCGACGCTCTCGCTCATCTCTCATCAGGATTCAACAAGTACTACCCGCCAGACTACGATGGAGAGAAACACAAGAGTCTCAATGCATACAGAGGTCGTCGTTCCGCCTCATGTCATGTTCCAGGGCTCACCTCATTCGCAGGCAAACACGCCCTGGGCGATCGGGCCAGGAAACTGGACAAGGGGATCTTGATAACCCGCTTCGAGCTTCCGTTCAACATTTGGTGGTACGTATCATTCCAAGTTTCCGTCTCCCTTATACCCGCCGTTCTGAGTATACGCCCCTCAGCGGAACGTGCAATAACCACATCGGGATGGGCGTCCGCTACAATGCAGAAAAGAAGAAAGTGGGGTCATACTACTCCACGCCCATCTATTCCTTTCGATGCAAATGTCACCTATGCGACGGCTGGTTCGAGATACAGACGGATCCAAAGGTCGGCGGTCTAGTTTCGGCCGTAAACTTTGGGTCCACGTCTCACGTCTGCTGCAGAACACGCGCTACGTCGTCGTCTCGGGTGCGAGACAGAAAGACGAGGAATGGAATCCTGAAGAGAACGGGGGTTTCGCGATACACGGTACGGGGGTGGCTTTTACTCCCTGCGCCTTGTCGAATCCTGACACGTGACTTGTAGACACCGACGCCAACGCTGGGCCTGCTGACCCACTAGCAGCGCTGGAGAAGTCGACAGCGGCACAAGATCACGTCAATAAAGTGCAGATACCTCGACTCGAATCCTTGCAAGAGGTGTCCGATCGTTACAACAGCGATCCCTATACACTTTCGTCCCTCGTCCGCAAGCGCTTTCGTGCAGAGAAGAAGGTCGATGCTGCAAACCGCGCAGCTGATGATCAACTCAAAGGCCGGTATGGCCTGCCAGAGTCATTGCAACTTGCGGCAGAGGATGATGAGTCCAAGAGGGCGGCGCGAGATCAGTGGCAAAAGGGCAGGAGAGAACTTGAAGCACGGACGAGCATTAGGATGGCGAGGCTGCGGAGCTCTGCTATTCCTCTGTCGCTTTCGTCAACGACTCTGTCGCGAGGTCGCGACCCCATTGCTTCATTGAAGGCGCGGGTGCTCAACAATACTCGCCAGTCTCGCGACTTGAAACCTCCAGATGGACCAATATAATTAGGGGATGAATGGATGTACCTACCTCATTTCCCTCATATGTTGCATACTCGACACGCACCGTACCAGTTTGAGTAGCTATCCATTAAGAGACCAAGAATACGCGATAGCAGAGTAAAACAACATTAGGAATACAGAGCAGTGACACATAAACCAAGAAGAAAATAGTAGGATAACAGGGGTAGGGCGACCGAGATGGAGACGACTAAATCACCTCTGGCGTGGCAAGGAAGATCGAGTATATCCAGCATAAAGATGGAAGCAAATAAATATGTGGAACACAAACCGACGAGACTATGATGTAAAAATCGCCCATGGTTGGTCGAGTGTAGGCATTGGGCCCTCCCATTTCCAGTCACCAGCCTGATAATATGCCGACTCGCCTCCGTCGATCTCTCTTAGAGATCCGAGGCGAAGAGGATCAGACGGTTCGTCCATTTTGGTTTTATCAGGTGACCCAGTACTGCCAAGCGAGTCACCTTCTGAGCCAGACTCCGGGCTAGGATTGGTCTCGGACGATGGGACAAGATCAGGCGTGGGTGCCTTGGAATCGTTGTCCTCGTCATCTAAATTGGTAAACGAAGAGAAATCGATAAACTCCAACAAGAATGCGTCATTAGCAGGACCCATATGAGGCGAGAGAGCAGTGGGTGGTGGTCCAGCATCCCCAGCTCCATGAACAGAAAGAGCAGCAGCTGTTGCTGCTGCATCCGCAGGCTCCTGAGCCATGCCAGCTAGAATCTGATTCAACGTAGAGGCGATGTCATGATTGATCTCGCTGCTCGTAGATGCGTTCATGGCAAACAGTTCCTTCATGCGATCAAAGAATGCAGCAGTGTCCTCGTCGGTCTTAATGCTGTCTATTTCCTGCTGTTTCTTGAGAAGCTCTTCACTTGCTTCACCGTCCCATTCCGTCTTCGCCTTCTTCGGCGATGGTGCGTTGCTTACTTCAGCTTCCGAAGGGGCTACTATAGCGAGCGCAGCAACATCTTCTTCAGGTGGTCGCTTGATCCCAGCGACAGAGGGAACCATTTCTGGCGTAGCAGGGCCCTTGCTTGCAGCCGACGGTTTCCGGTTGACTCGAGATGGGGCCTTGGCTTTTGGGGCTGCTTTCGAAGGAGGTGACTTCGGAGTCTGGGGTGAACTAGTTGAAGGCTGAGGGGTGGGAGCGCTGGTAGCAGGAGTAGACGATGAGGCAGTGGCGGCGACAGGAGGAGGGGTAGGAGATGCAAGGGTAGAGGAGGGTGGCGGAGCTGACGGACTGGGTGGAATAGAGGACTGGAAACTTTTCTTGATCTGTTGTGGCATCGGCTGTTGATGAGGATGGGTCTGGTTAGCTTGCGAATGCGATTGAGGTAGAGGCGGTTGAATGTGAGATTGTGGAGGTAATGATTGTTGCGGTGTAATAGAGGCTGATCGTCCGTTGCTCTGGAGCGTAGGCAAATTCTGCATCGGTGGCACCGGGAGGGAAGTTGGGTTCAAACGAGCTGGTGTAGACGTAAGGGGTACGTGCTGCTGAGAATTGGCGGCGGCAGTGACGGCAGACGTCTTCATCACACGCCAACAATTCTCGAACTGCTCGTTGAGCCTATGAATCTGCAGCTGCATGTTACGCAAAGTTCCTGGGCTAATAATGAACTGTGGTGAGGAAGTGGACAGGAGCTGTCGTTGTCTCGCTACGGTCAATACCTAAGGAGTAAGGCACGAATCAAGTATGACGAAGACAAAAAAGACAAAGAAACCTACGATGGCGACGTATTTGCGAAGTAACTCTTCATTTTTGATGACCGCGAGATACATGGGCAATTTCCCGTCAAGATCCACCGTCATCTTGTACACTTGTTCCAGGAGTTGATTGTATTCTAGTCTCTGCTCGTCGGGGACATGTTGCGGAGCCATGCCGGAAAGACCTTAAGAGAGTGTGAGTGGCAACAAAGTAGATACCAAGAACGCTCACTAAGGTGTTGGAACGTTTGCCTGATCTGACTTATCACCATCATCGCATGCTGCATTTGATCCTGCGTTGGCGGCTGCCTCTGTGGTGCAGCCGCAACGTTATCCGGAACCAAGGATCCGCTTGCCATCTTGCTTTCCCCTGTAATGCCAGCCATCGGATTTGCCCCAATAGGCTGGGGAGGTCGTTGGATGCCAGGCTGCAAACCGATGGACGCCTGTTCGTGTATGTTGGGCAACGGGCCTTGGGAATTAGCCATATTCTGTTGCTCTTGCTCCGCATTCCTCTTCGCAATCAGCTGAACCTGTTGTTGATAAAGCTTCATCAGGTCAGGACGATTTCGCTCCACAAAAGCGATCATGTGCTCGGGAACACGCTGAGCACGCATGTCTTGGGCATTTACAAACACATACCGCAACGCTGCGGCGATACGCTGTTGATTGAGGAGCGGACGAGAAGGGTTTGGGGGCATCTCCGTAGGGTTACTAGATATGCCAGCGGTCGCGTTGTTACTGACGGCGAGCGAATTCTGGTGTATCGACTGCGGCAATGACCCTGTTGTCGGACCATTTTTGACTGTCAGGATATAGGCATTCTCAAAGTGCTGGAGAAGTTGTTCGTAAGTATTCTGTAGTTGTTGGGCGATTCCGGGTCCACAACGAGCCGGCTCAGTGTTATTTCCGGGGAATTGAATAAAGTTTAATCGACCGCCAATGACAGCCCACATATCTCGCTGCGTTACCTGGTTGGGTTCAGCATTGGGCTTCAAAGTGTGTACCAAAATGACTCACCGAGGCTGCACCACCTTCACGCACAACGTGGACGTGTAATTGATGCAAGTCTACCATCCTATTATCTCCTATCGGAACCCGTAGGCCAGCGGTTATATCTTGACTTCGGCAGAATTGAGCATACGTCGTCTCAAACCGTTGCTTGTCCAACGGCAACGGCATAACGGCCGCCGATTGCCGCGTCTCATCGGCGGCTTTCGGTCCACCTGGTGTGCCAAAATTCCCCAGATTGGGAGACATAGTATTCGGCAGTGAGCCACCAGAAATCTGGTGTGGGGTACCCCCAGTACGAGGAGGGATAGCATTAGGCCGTCCAATCGGCGTAGGTTGTATAGGGATCTGTTGGTTCAAAACCCCTCGAGTCTGGGCAGGCATCGGAGATGTCCCGTTTCCAGTAGGGAACTTGTACGGCGCCGGAACAGGTTGGTTGGCCTGTGTAATAAAACCAGGCTGGACCTGGGGATTCGATACGGTCGCCTGCGGAGGTTGCTGTGGGGTGGAGTGTACCATAGGATTACTACGAAAACGTCAATGATAATCAAGGACCCAACAATCAAAAAGGACATACAGATGAGACATGGTCGAGGGTGACATGCCGTTCGTCATCTGAGATACCATGGCACCAAAAGTGTTTACGAACTTCGTATACACGTCCCTCCGAGCAGTAAGCTCAGCGCGGAGCTGAGCGACCTTTTGCTGCAAGTGAGGATCGATAGGATTTGTGTTGCGTACAGTCTGCAAGAGAGAGGCCAAGTTATTCTCGGATTGCGATATCAAGCTAAGTAGATAATTCTTCCTCTCCTGGAACTCGGCCGGCGTTATCATTCTCTTTTGAACAGTCGGCTGCTGATTTCCAGGTACCATCCCCTGATTGGAACCAAGGGGGCCAACGGGTTGTGGGGCAGGATGCGGGGACCCGTGTATTTGGTCTGGCGAAGATCGCATGGATGGGGAAGAAAACATATCCACAGCAGTCGGTTGATTCGGCGCATGTTGAACGCCAAGGCCAGACTGCTGGAGGCGAGCCATTTCCTGTTGATTGAGCACTTTGAGCTGGCGGGAAATGCCGGGGTTGCTCATGGCTGCGTGCATCATGGGATTCATGTTGAACGCTGCCTTCATTTGGGTATTCATAGGTACGTTTGAAAAATTGGACGGTATGAGGGGTTGGTTCGATTGAGGATCATGAAAAACAGGACCAGGCGGGCTTGTGCGCTGAGCGTGAGACGCAAAGGATTGCTGAATTTGTTGAACAATGGGTTGACCTTGACCATGAGAGAAAGCCTGCCCTCGCGCGAATTCCTGCATCTAAACAATGAATGTGTCAGTATAAACATAACTGTGAAATGATCGGTTCTCGGTGAGACATAAACTTGGGTGGGAGGGAGGATCGTATCCAGCGTAGTAGTGAATGATAAGATGTTGTATACGGGGTAATGGGAAGGGAAAGGGGGATTGACTACTCATATCATCATCTCACACTCATAGTCGTGTAAGTCTCATCAACGACAGGTGAAGGATTTTCCCAGACATGACTGAGGGCGACAAGAAAAAAAAAGACTCGACGGGAGACTTGCCTGATGGTTTATCTGGGAAGCCACCAAATCGTTCGACTGTTGTGGACGGTAGGGATTCTGGAACTGACTCATTTGCTGCCACATGCGACTATGCTCGGGGTTAGAGAGCGCTGAAATCATCTGAGGGTCGGGTTGTTGGGACTGCGGTGGCTGCTGAGGGATCTGGGACTGTTGGAGGGAGTTGGGCGTAAGGTTCTGGGAGAACATGGGGTAAGGGTGCATGCGATCGGCCATAATCCAAAGTCCCAAGTTTAGAGGGAGGTGGTGGATGGATGTTTTAGGGTGCTGTAGCGCGCTACGACGGCCGGGGTTCGCTCGACGTAGGAGGTACCGCCGAGAGCGCTGCCGGGAACGAAGGGGCCGTGCGCGACGAGGAGGAAGGGGATGGACAGCAGCAGTGAACACAGAAGGATGCTGGTGGTGGGAGCGAGGTTGGGTCCGACCTTCCAAACACCTGCTAAGCACAGACCATAACGGACCAATGCGGACTTTGAAATATCATACGAAGTACTCCCTAAAAAGTATTTATACGACAATTTTATTACAGAAAATATACTCGGAATATCCGCGGATGCACCCCCCCACACGACCTCTCGCTGTCGGTCAGCGTCGAGCCTCGCATCGTCACTGTCTCTGCTGGTGCGCCCGCTGTACAACCACGAGCACGATTGTTTGTTTACCCACTCTTTAGCACGCCTCGTCCTCACCGCCAGTGGCGAGCGGTGGAGCATCAACAGTGAACGTGCGTGCGAAGCCTTGACTTGGTTCTCTCCCGCACGGGGGGAAAACCGGATTTCCATATGTCGTTTTATGTTTGTGTTTCGATTTTGCTGGACTGAGTTATCAGATAAAACCCTACTTCGGAGTGATTCCCGACCAAATCTAACCGCGTCATCGTGATCATGATGACCCACCACCCAAGGGGAAAGGAATAAAATAAAATAAAAAACACCCACAGCTGACCATTTTTTGGAAGTCGTCGCTGTAACTTGGCCGGTCCGTTTTCGCGGACTCGGACACGCTGTAAATCTAAAATATTATAATTCATAATATCTGTCATTCCAGTGCGTGGAGGCGGATACGCTCCCCAGCCTCGTACCGACCGACAGCGCACGTCGCATCGGCCCGACGATATTTACTTTCTGTCTGTCTGCGAAAGGGACGCGTTGTTTCAGGTCGTACGTACAGATGGCATGCGTTTGACAGGAGATGACTTCCACGAGTATGCGGTGGGTGGTAACGGTATAGATATCGCCGAGCCAGCGGCGTTGTCGACCGTCAACCTCTACGAAAAACAGTGTATGGCGCACGGGTGGGCATGGGGCATGGATCACGAACAGGCTCACTGCATACTCGGAACTAGAGATGCCTGGCCGGGCCATTGGAAGGTGGCATCATCGATGTGAGAGATCGCTTGAAAGAGAAGATTGCGGGCACGAAGATTACACAAGCTTCATATGAACCTGCACGCCAGCCTGTGGCTCTTCTCCTTGGGTCGTGGAGGAGGGACGAGGTGGCGCGGTGGGGGGACGTGGGGGGACTCACCAGATTGAAAGATATGACGATCCTGACTTTGCGTCTGGAAATACCCTCTTTGTCGCTGTAGGCGATTGAGTGGAGTGGAGGATCTTCGTCAGGTATATCTTGACCGTCCGGTACCATGTAGCATGTGAGATCTGACGGCCAGGGAGCTGATTGTCGATTAGTCTGCGATTAAGCCATACTAAGAGGCTTATGCACCAACAGTGGATGTATAGAAGGATCCGGCCTGTTTGAGGTGCACAGCCATAATTCATAGTCTTGAGTGTTTGCACAATAAAATATACGGTACGTGGTTGGTACAAGAGGTCTTGGTTAATACACGACGAGATGGCAGATCAACTCTAATAAGACCTAGGTAGAATGTCAATTATGGGAGGCGCTTCCTGAGCTCCCCTCATCTTGCGGTGATTTGATCACAATAGCTGGTCCTGCCTCTAATATAACATCTTCATCTTCATCTTCATCGTCAAAGTCTTGATCTTGTTCGACTTGTTGATCAGAATAGAATGTATTATCTTTCGTGACATAGATATTTGTCAGAGGGGAGGACGTGAGCTTCTTTGAAAAAGGGACGGGTCCGGCAGCGAGGACATGGTCATCGACGTCTTCGGGCAACCCCCCAAGGAGATCGGGTTCTTGGACGATTGCGACGGAAGCAGCCTCGCGTTTGAAATAATAACGCAGGCCGACAGGTATTAGTACGCCTACGACGACAGCGGACAAGAGGAAGAAATTCCTCCAGGAGAAGAGATGAAAGTCGGCAGCGGATGTCATTTCATCGAGACCACCACCGATGGTAGTATGTATGACGGTGACACCAAATACACCCAGCCAAGTACTCGACCAAAAAGGTACGAGACCGATGCCGACGTGGGGACAGACGACGTTGATGACCCAGTGTGGGGGAAGAGGTGCAATGCGGAGGATGATGAGGAAAGAAATGATATTGTCCTTTTGTTGGCGAATTTTCTCAGACCACGTGTCGAGACGCGCCTTCCACTTTGGAAGGGTGAGGAGGGCGGGGCCAAAGGCGGCACTGATAAAATAGCAAAGAGTAGCGCCGGTAGCGACGCAGGTGCACGCAAGGGGGAGGGCGACGGGGACGCCCCAGACCGCACCACCGAGGATGGAGAGATACATGGAGCCCGGAAGAGAGAAAGCTTGGAGGCTAACAAGGGAGTGAGAAGAGGGAGAGAGAGAGGGAGAGGGGCATACAATAGATATGTGATGATATAACAGACGACGATGCGCCCGGGATAGATGTCGCGGTACTTCTTTAAGAGGCTGTTAAGCGCTTTGAGATCGTCGAACGATTTAGGTATGTGCAGAAGCGGACGATCGTCGCTGGAAGGAAGGGGTGAGAAGAAGGGGAACTAGGGAGAAGAGAAACGCACGGTTCGAGGGAGGGAAGAGCAAGGAAGAGGATACCACCGAGGAGGAGGGTGGCAGAGAGGAAGAGGACCGCCATGCGGAGGGCGGCGGAGAGGAGGAGACGAGAGGAGGATGGGCGGCGAGAGATTCGCGTGGAACCATAGGAAGCGTCGTCGTCGTCGTTCGCGAGGAGCGGGTCGGTGTCGTGCACAGTGTCGAGGGTGTACTCAGACGTGTTTGGGTGCTGCATGGTAGCGGGGGGTCGGGGAAGGGAGGATAACATATAATTAATATTTAAATAAACAAAACAGAATCACGTGATTGCTACGACAAAGGAGGAGGGGACAGACCAGCGAGTACAGTACGCGGTGAGAGAGAGGCGAGCTCGCCATGACACACATCCTCCCTCCACACTCGGACATCTCCCTACACTCTGCCCTACACATGGACCAGCGTCAGCCCCAGCAACATATCCAGCCAGCTCAGCAACAACAACAACAGCAGCAACCACCACCACCACCGCAGCAGCAGCAGCAGCAGCAACAGCAGCCTCAGCCCCAACAAGCGCCGTCGCAGCCCCCCAAGAAACGCAGAAAAACGGACTCTCCTCACGACGATGTCACCTCTCCCTCAGAACCAAGACGTCTCAGACGCTCCCATGAGGCTTGCGCACGCTGCAGGAGTAAGAAAATTAAGGCAAGTCCCGTCGGTAGTCACCGACCGCAAATCTCCGTTCGCCTGTCTGACTAGTATCCCAGTGCGACTCAAAACATCCAAAGTGCACCGCCTGCGCGACCGCTGGCGTTCCCTGCCAGCAGGAGGATAGGCATAGACAAACCCTCACTCTCCGTGGTCACACAGAATTCGTCGAGCGCCAAATCGCCCTATGTGAAGCCCTCCTGAAACGCCGTCTCCCTGGTTTTAACCTCGCCAATCTCGAAGACATTTGCGCTCGCGAGGGCGTAGACATCGAAGGTACCATCCACCCTCCCCCCGATTTTCACAGTTCCCAGTTCCAGCAACATTCAAACCCGCCTCCTCCCGGCTCTTCCTATTACCCTCCCCTCGTTCCTCCCGGCTACCCCCACCCCGGTGTCCCAATATATGGCCCTTATCCACCTCACATTCCCATCCCCGCTCATCCCGGCTCGTATGGCCCCCACATACACCCTGGATTCCCTCCCCCTCCCCCTCCCCCTCAGCATATGCAGCCTCAGCAAATGCAACCTCCGCACCACCTTCCATCTTCCCATCCTCCCTCCCTTGAAGTAAAGGGCCAGGACCCTCAGTCTCTTGATGTGTCCGACACTCCCGTATGCACACTCCATTTTTTCATCCCTCTTTCCTGATCAATCTCATCATTATACAGGCTATCGCAAAGAGTTTCGGTGTTCATCCCCTCATCGTGAGCGAAAGTCAACTCGCGGCTCAAAGCGACAGAGAGGATCTCGCTGTTGGTTCCAATGGTCTCACATCCGGTCGTGATCAAAACATTACCGAGACATCTCTTCCCCGTGATCCCAATTTCTGGTTCTCTGTCTCCGTCTCTACTTCGATGATAAGCGTATCATCCCCAGTGGTTTCCAAATTTACCATTTGGCTGCCGAAAGATCGCAAAATGGTCAACAGGATCATCGACGTTTACTTTTCACATCTCAACATCCACCGACCCGTCTTCTTCCGCTCTGACTTTGAACGCAGGCTCCATGCACTCTATGATATGGAAAATGTTCAGCACGACCCGGGCTTCGTTTGTAGCACGTATCTCATCCTCGCTCTCGGCACGTTGAGCGAACTGAATCACAAGGCTACCCTCGTCGACAGCGGTCTCAAGTCCCCCGCCGGTAGCCCTATTTCCACCAAGAAACTCCTTCCAGGGGAATGGCCTGAACACTATGAGTTCTTTGAGCGCGCCTTAGCCGTGAAGCCTCATCTCCGTGTCACTATCACGAGCCTTCAGGCCCTTATACTGTTGCAATGGTATCTGTATACCGAGGTGAGCCCCATTCATCTACCAAATTTTGTAGCACCCTGACAACACCTTATACAGCGACAAGGTCGCTCCCTGTGGCGTCTTGTTGGTAGCCTCGTGCGTTTGTCTATCGAGTTGGGTCTCCATCACGATCCCATGTCTCAGAATAACACTTTTACGGAGGAAGAAGCACAGCTGCGGATTCGATTGTGGGGTATTGTGATGGTCCATGATCGCGGGACGTCCATCCTCCTCGGCAGACCACTCGCCATCGCTCCGTCTGATTCGAACACACCTCACCTTTCTCGACCCCTTACCGGCCAGCCCGCAGATTTCTCCGAACACTTTTTGCTATCCCATCCTGTCGCCGAGATTCAGGCCGACATCATCAATTCCCTTTATGCTCCTTCCAACAAGTCCGTAGATGCTGTGATGCGACATGCAACTCGGATTATCAAGAGTCTGACCGAATTCCGAAGACAGTTACCAGAGAGTTACAAGCACTATTTTGGTGGGACTGAAGAATGGCCACTTGAAAAGAGACAGGAATTGGTTCGTGGTATTACGGAAGATCAGGGACTCACGCTACTCAAAATCGGGATATCAAGAATATTACTGTTGAGAGCGCTGTTCAGCCTGAAGGAGCTCGACTACGTTCATCGCTCGAGGGCGCTTGTTGATGGTGAGCGCCGATTTTCTTCCGTCCCAGACACTCACTCACTCTCGGTCAGCGATCGTCACGTCGCACAACGTCATCATCGTACACAATCAACTCATCAGGTTCCCCGACACCGCATTTTTTGTTTCCCCAATCCCTCTTCACATCGCAGCCATGGTCATTCTGTATGGTCGCATGTCGCATTGCGAACGCTTGTCACGCCAAGTCATGATTGAAGACGTTTGGATGGCTCTTGACATGTTGCCTCGATTCCGGTGGCGTTGGGAACGAAAAGACTTAAATGGAGGACACCCTCTAATCTCCAAACTCGCTGAAAAGGTCCTTAATGTTGACCTTCATTCCGTCGGACCTCCCAAAGACCCTGTTTTACTCTCCGAACCTGACTGGGACACCGAGAACGTCATTTTAGGCTCTCCATCAATGGCTTCTCCCCGCCAGCTACACTTGCAACAACAGCAACAAAAGACACCGACCTTGACTCACCCACCGTACCAGCCTGAGGCGAATACTAACGGGACCGCGGTTTATGGACCGCGCACGGCTTCTCAAAGCACCACGCCCGTGAAGAGCATCGGTGCCCAGATTTCTCCTGGTATCATTGGGGATAAGCTTGCCGAGATACCAACGGGCTTGTTCTACCCATTCTATCCCGAGAACCCGATGGGTTCCATAAACAATTCGCACGGACCTGGAGGGAACGAAGGGGGGAGCCCAAGCAATGAAAATGGCGGAGACTATACCCAGTTGTTGGCAGCCGCTGCTGCACAACCTAATGGGTCTGATGGGACCTACGGGTGTCAGCCATCGCAAGACCTTTATATGCTGGAAGAAACCGCGCCAGCAAGCATCCCGGCCAACGGCCAAACGGGTACGGTCTGGATGAACGTTGTGAGTGCTTCGCAGCGATTACCTCGTCTTCGCTGATGCACCGGTGTTCGGTAATCTTTTCCTGTTTCGTAGAGTCAGAGGAGTATTGACAGAGTCTAGATCACTTTATCAGTCATTCCTCTCTAGCTTTCTTGGTTGTTCCTTTCTTCATAGTTCCGGTGTCCTTTGACCTCGTCCCGGACAGTCCTTGTACAGTACATCCTGCAAATGGCTCTTCTTTGGTTTTCCTTATTTCTCTTTATACGTTGCCGTTCTCCACCCCCTCAAGTCAATGCTTGTTCGTGTGCTCTCTTCGCCGTATCTCTGATCTTTGACAACTCGCAGTCCATTGCGTATGATACTTTTAACGAGACTGCTTGCTTAATTGTGCATCACGGACCGTAGGCAACTGGGCCTAAGTGATAATACAGTCCGACGTAAAAAGCCCAGGAAGCATTGTGTCCGAGTTAAATCCAAGGTTGAGACATGTGCGACGGTACCAAAACGCGTCTATATGATACAGTGGGGATCTGGTGACAAATGTCGGTAGTAAGTTAGAAAAAACGAATGTAGATCATGCATCCAGCAAGGACAGGAGAATATTAGTCTATCCCAAGATGCGTTCCATCTTGTCCAGAACCATGTCGATGCCCCTGATAAGGAGCACGACATGCTTTGGCAACAGTGCCACCTTGTCGCACTCTGCATTCCTATCATCCGTCGTGCTCCTCTGCCCGTTGGTAGCCACGTCCTCTTGCGCATCCCGGATGGCCTTTTCCAGTGTGACGGGGAGAACGAGGGTGATGCGGGTCAGTTGGATGGTCAGACGGGAGCGACCTGTAATATCGAGATAGGGAAGTTGACGAAAAGCGCACTGGAGCTCGAGGACGCGAACGAGTTCCGAGTGCAGGGCGAGGATGCAAGCGCGACATGCTGGTGAGATCGGCGTTGTCAGACCCGAGCAGGGGGGAAAGAAAAAGGAGGGGACTTACTGAGGACACGACCGCGTATGTTTTCGACGACCGAGAGCACGGAGTTAATGCCGTCGTCGCTGAGTTTGAGGGATGGATTGAGGTCGCTAGTGGCTTCTGGGAGCCGGAAGACATGTGTCGGAGTTAGGTCGACAGAGGGTAAACGCCGATGAACTCACGAAGCAATGTGCGTATTATTTCGAGGTTTCCGTCCAGAAAATCGCTGACGACGCTAAGCAAAACGCCTTTGAGGGTTTCGTCTGCGTAACCACAGGGGTACGAGCGTAGGAAATCGGGTTGGTCGTCGTTTGGGCGAGCGTCGTACATTCGTTTTAGGGATGGTTGCGAGAGTACGTTGTAGGCTATGGAGACTCTTTGGAATGCACGCGTCGCGTCTGGGTTTCCAGGGCACTTGCTACGCGTTACGTTGAGAACGAGAGGAAGAAGAGAAAGGGAGACAAACTCTGGGTGGCATGTTTTGCTACGGGAGAGATAGGCTCGTCTAAGCGTCAGTCTGTCGATGGCCGGAGAACGGGGGATGCCAAGGATGTGGTAGAGGTCGTTGGTGGAGAGAACCTCGCATATCTCCCGTGCACGAATGTTTTCAACCTGACTCTGACCGGTGGATGGATGTTCGAATGGATCTGGTTGCGACAACCAGTCTATGCAATCTGACCGAACGGTCAGTGCACGTTCACGATCCCTTCCAACGCCTAACAGGGGTAAGCGCCAGTACGAGGACGCTGTACAGCAAAACATGGTGAGATCACGACAAATCGAGGAAGGGATCGGTTGCATACCTGAACTGAAGCTGAGGTAGGAAAACATTTCGGAGAGACATTGGAGAGAGAAAAAAATCTCGCTAGGTCTGGTATTTGGATTTGGAATGTGATATGTCTGTCACCTTATCTTATCATAAACGGACTAGGGGGTCACCGCCACCGCCCCCAATTGACTACTGAACCTGTGGATGGAGCGCTTCACTTCACCTCGCTCTCCCATCGCCGTCAAGCGGACAGCGTAACCCCGGGCGGGCTCCTCGTCCTTTCCACACGGCGTCAGCTCGTACCGCCCAAAGGCCCAATTCAGGATGTGGACGCCGCTTTCGAGGCGCACGAATCCTTTGATCCTCCACACCGTCTCTTTCGAAACCGCTCCAAGTGCATCCCGGAGCACTCTTTCCTCGATGGCACCGACCACGTCTCCGTTCTCATGGACGGTGGAATCGAGCGCATGGTTGTCATTACAGGCCCCGCTATGACAACAGTGTTCCGTAACTCGGAATGTGTTAGAACCCTTTGAAAGCGTGACAGTCTGAACCTCGTCGTGGTGGGTTTCTCCTCCGAAAACGCTGCGCTCGTCTTGGAAAAGTTTGCTATCGACCCCAAAGAGTAGATTGGGGTCCACGCCGTCGCGTCCATTACATCTGATTTTCGGTGTCAAATCGTTCAGGGTATTGAGGTGATCAACCACGAGGTCAAGCGCTCTCTCGTCGACGTGCTCCCATTTATTCTATCGGTCCCAAAAAGGTCATCGAATGCGCACTGTTGATAAAGACACTTACAATAAGTATGATGTCCGAATAGCTCGCTTGCATCTTGGCTGTAGGTGATGTATCCTCGTAGCCGGCAAAATTCTCTGCGTCTACAACGGTTATGATTGCGTCTAGTTTGATGTCGTTATTCGTTTCGCGCTCTAGTTCACGGATCTGAAATGCGAGGGTGGCAGGGAAAGCGGAACCACTGGTGGGGTCAACGGGGCGATACTCTTGATGCAGGCTACCCTTACCTGCACTCTATGATGATACGGTCCGGACGGAATTTCTCTACGACGCAGGGGTGATCTCTGTTCTTTTATATCACGATACGAGTCCCTACCTCTGATCTCTAAGAGGGCACTCTTCATCTGACCCACGAGGACACAGCACCTTGGTAGTGACGTTTCAACGGAGTGTAGGCCAACGGGAAGATTACAATGCGTACATGCAACCATTGAGGATTTCGCTGACAGCCGCCAAGCTTGATTGCTTTGCAAGCTGGCTGTCGACTGCTTACGATGATGAGGACGATGCTGTTGATAGGTTGACGGTGGCGGGAGTCCCACCTTCTATGTCGCCAAATTCGTTCTTGAGAAGTACGACTCTGTAGTCTTTGGGAAGTTTAGGAAGAAGAGAGAGGATGATGGTTGTCTTTCCTGCGCCCAGAAATCCAGTAAAGACGGTGATGGGTATGTAGGGTATCTGAGCGCGGTCTGGCATGATCTAGTTGGATTCAAGGTCTTTACGGATCAATGCGGTACAAAGCAGTGAGTCTAATCCCAAGCACATGCATGCCCGCGCATGTATCCACACGACCTGCTCATTCGACACTCTGAATCCCCGCGCACAGACAAGCAAGTGGGCGCGGAGCGGCGGGTTGTGGTCGAGGTCGGCGTCGAGATCATTCGAGTGTGCAAACCAAAGAGTCACGAGAACAAGATTTCCCTGCTGTCGCCAGTGCATGGGCCGGGTAAAAGCCGCTGTTTCGTGTGTGAGGTTGTGTGACTATAACCGCGACGAACTCGAACTTCCCCTCGGCAAAACGTCCGTGTAGTACTCGGGTCATGTCACGACCGAGTCGCACTGCCAGTCGCTCGACGCCAGCTGTCGTGAGTCAGAAAGCTGTCCCACTCCTCGTTGACGCGTCGCAGGTCGCTACGGCCCACACGTACCTCGCGTTCTCTGCGTTTTTCTCTGCCTTACTTATCGGTTGCGCGCTCCACTTCAAGAAAATAGTCAAGAACGGCATCGCTGGATACCCAGAAGAGTGGTTCCCTTCCGTTTCCGCAACGTGAGGGGGTCTGCTGCTTCACATACCGTTTCTTTACGTGTCTGTCTCTTTGCAGCATCGGAGACTGGTACCCGGAACGCAATATCTTTCAGATCCTCATAGCAATAACGAGTGGTCCCCGATTTGCTCTCGTATTTTTGCAATACTTTATCACCCGCACGACTCGTTCTGCCTTACCGCGTTGGATCCTCCTTGCTGGTATTGTACGCACATTCGCGTGTGGAGGCTGGGTGTATATCACGTCAAACGACGACCACGATGCTCATGATGTACTCATGGTATTGTATATTGTATGCAATGTGCCGTGGATGCTGGGGGGGATTGTGAATACCCCTCTTAGCCACGTTCAAGTCCGAAAGAGACGGTTAGTGTCACTTTTCTTCACTTGTCAGCTCATTCCAATCCCCTGCTTGCAGGCAACTCGTCTCTGTTGCGTATGTTCTCTCCCAATTCAGTGCGAATCATCACTGATGTTCAGTCGAGTTTCTTTGCGTTAATCATTCCTCTCGTGTACTTCTTTATCCAACATAAAGTACACAGAATACCTGGAGGCATGGGTCTCATCTCTCCGTCATTCGATTAAACTCATTCTTTCATAGCATATACGCGTTATGCTTTCTTCGAATGGGGACTCATCTTCTTGGACGTGCTGTACGACTCGGTTTCTGCCGCTGACTTTAAACGTTGCAACTTGCAGGCAAGGAGTTTCATTCGTGCGTTTCCTATTTACTTACCTTTATGGTAGATTGCTATTGGAGTATCACTGGATTCCAGCTTCGAGCATAAAAACATGTATTATCAACTGCATGACCTTGTTTGATTGCAATCTAACGTTTCCGTATAAATAGACCTTTACCTCCATCCCATGACGACAAGCCTCAGTCGGTTGATAACAACACGCCTGTGCCGAATTACGACGTCTCATCGACAGCTGTCAACGAGAAAGCTCAAGCAGCATGTGCATCCGAAGAACCGAAGTTGGATACGCGGGAGGGAGGATCGAAACCGTTCCCCTTGACACACCCTGCGTTAAGATCTTGGTTGGGATTCGCGGCAGATCTTTACTTGTGTGAGTGGTAGCATTCATACCTACTAGCAGTTGAGATCTGAGTCCAGCCTCTGCGCTGTCGGTCCGCCAACTCAAAATTTAAATCCGCTTAGCATACCTATTTTGGTCTATCATAACTTCTCTGCTTACGACTCTGTTTTACTTCTCTGTCTGGGAACTTGGGCTCTCTGGTGCAGAGGCGGCGTTATTCACGTATCTCACTCCCGTGTTGCTTGGGATAAAGCCTATCCGCGACTGGGCATTGACGAGATGGGGTAAAGTGACGCTAAGGGTTTTTTCCCTGGTCGGGTTGGCGGCATACAAGATCGATGACCCCTTGGAGCGACTTTGGGTGGTCATCGGGGCCAACATAGCTGTTCTTCTGAGCGAGGTAGCAGACTGGACTGCAGGGGATGGCGCATACCAGGGACTCCGTGCGTTTCGTCTCGTTTCTAACACAAGGGGGATGTTCACGTTTGTTTCCAGTCTTGGGTGCAGGCTTGGTACTTTCCTCCCTGTCCAAGCATGCTAATCACTCGAACAATCCAGGTATGAGGATTGACAGTTTGTAACTTGCGTGGATTGATTTTTGCGTCGCAGTTTGGCCGATGTTGAACGAAGAGACTGGTGGTTACAACAAGACTGGAATGGTGATTGCTGCATGCGCTATTCTCGAGCTAGCCACACGTCCATCTAGCCCTTCTGTCGAGGATGGAAAGTCGAATGATCCAAAACATGCGTCGGACGATGCACGGGTTTCACCCAATTGGATAGCTCCGTCAATCGCGCTCGGATCGCTGTTCTTCACGCTACATTGCATGTTTACCGACTCTAGCACCATCATTGCTTGGTCATGGACTGGATACCAAGACGGACAACCCAAAGGGCCACTGCCGCATTTACACGGATCCCTCACGCTATTCGCGCAATCGCTTGGTCTAACCATCCCTGCCGTTCTTCCGTCTCCCGCATTACTCAACCACCCTTTGTGGCTTGCTTACGGTTGTGCCAGCGCATTGGTGATGTACCGCTTCCGTGATTGGACAGGCTTTCTAGGCGGTTTAAATTTTGCAATCTTCTGCATGTCGATCCTACCTTCTATTCTATCACAGTCTTCCGCGTTGCAAGGTGATAAAGTTGGCAGGAGGCACTTCGTAACATTCTTTGTTGCCATCCTCTTCTATCTCGCAAATGTGTGGACTGTTGCATATGCTTTTGTTCCTGGGGGCGCTTATTTGCGGGAGAGAACTGACTTGTACGTACACCTTGCATTATCTCGTCCCATGCTCAAGACTGCTCTCCAGAGTCCTTGCTGTGCAGTTGGCCGCTATCTCGCTCGCGTTCTGCTCGCCATCTGGAGCATCGGCCAGGCTCAACTCCTCGTTTCGTATCCCAAGTTTAGCGCGTACTCGAATTCCCGCGTTCCTGTGTCTTTTGTCCCTTGTTTCTGTTCTGGTTACACTGCTCCGTTGGCCCACCGTGGGTCCAAG
>JBBPJX010000057.1:0-33085 GCA_038088955.1 Neotropicomus parvogracilis
TTCGCCTTGCTGAGCCTCTCCCTTTCTTGTGACCACTCCTCTTGGATGGCACCCCATTGATTCTCAACGCTCTTCTTCCACTCGTTGAACATTGCTGTCAGGGATTCTCGTTCGGGATCACGAGGTGGCTCACGTACAGCCTTGAGGATCTCTGCTTGCGCAGCTTCTCGAGTAGAATTTTGTTTATGCAGTTGATTGCAACCGCGACATCGTCGTTTGAGCAGTGGTGTGCTGCGCCTGAAGCGAATTGTTGAACTCCACTGCCGTATCTATCCGGCCACTAAGCGCCAACAACAGCTCAGCCAGCTCGTCGATAGCAGCCGAGGCAGCATCGTGTGACTGTTGCAGCGGTGGCGACGACCCATGTCCACGTTTCGTGTTCGGCGACTCTTCGTCGTCCTCCACCATGCCCATTCCAGTGGGCTCGGGCGTTCGCGGACGTCCAAGCTCTTCTTTGCGACGGCGACATTCTTCATCGTCCTCGTCTTCTTCGTCTACCCTTTCCAAGCCACGCGGTACGATAGTATGGATACTGGATGCATCGTCGTCATCCGATTGATAAGTACCGTTGCACATGTCGCCATGACGTCGAGCGCTGTGGTGTCCAGATGGGGAGCCTGTGGCACGCGGGGAGATCTCCAGTTCGCGTTTCTGCTCGTCCATGAGTTCGCGCAACGACGCAACCTCGACCTTGATAGCTTCGATGTGTGTTGCCAAGGATGTTTGGGTCTCATGCAACTGGGTGCGGGATTCGTTGGCCACTGTAGCTGGAACTCGTGCGCTGGTTGTGGTTGTGGTCCACAAACAGGCGGGAGATTGGCAGGAAAGTGGGGAACTGAGGGTAGCTGTGAGACAAGTCGTCGACGAGCCGATGAGCTGTCAAAGAAAAAAGCTCACCAAAGCACCGCCAAGTGTGTCGTGAATGTCGTTCATCGCGGTCGTCAACGAGTGCAGCTTGGCGCCGGTCTCACGACTTTTCTGGAGCTCGCTCTGTAGCCGGCTCAGGATGTGGTCGAAACTAAGTCCACTTTTGCCCGGGGGTCCCTAGCGCCTGGGACTGGAGAGTCGGTCGATGTTGTGCTGGAGGTACAGATTGGCCCTGGGCGAACGAAACTAGAGAAGCAGCGCCAGAAGTGCTCGGTTGAGGCGGGCCACCAAGGACCCGGGGGGATTTTGCATCCGCTCTACGCACGCAGCGTCTGTGAACACGCACAGATCTGCAGGAACTCTAGAGGTAGTTCCTGTTCATGTTCCTTTGCACAATTGCTGACCATTTCAATAAAGTCCTTGATTTCCTCTACGATATTCTCCATTTGCTGCAAAAAATCAGTACAGAAGAAGTGAGAATACATGCATAGGCATTACTCGGGGAGGTTCCAGGAGTTGTGAGAGTACGTCCTTTGTGGCCGGAACTTGAACTATATCAACAACCGCAACCGCAGTGATACCTCGCGCAAACTTAATCATGTGTCGGATTCCTCGTCCAGAGCGCTGGTGATGCATTTGATGGCGAGGAGTTTAGCTTGGAGTGAATGGCCCTGAGGTGATGGGAACCCTTCAAACCAACGCACCTCGGAATCTCATTTGGGGGGTTCTGTTGTCCGCATAATTAGCTGCGAAATCCATCCGAACTAAAACATTCGGCGTCGCATTCAATTACTGCAAAGTGCGAGCAATTTGTGATGCAGCAGAGTTCAGGCAACAGTAGGAAACCTTAGAAGCAAAGGTAACAGCCGAGGCATGTGCAAAGGATTGATCGATCAATTCATCAAGCACCGAACACGCTGGCGCTGCACGGTTCCAACGCAGGCATACTTGCCACTGCCCAAAGTCATCACGAGCGATGCATTAATTGCATAGATTATCGAGTAAGCTGGGGGTAGCGTCTGTTCACATACAAGCCAATAAATGCTGTCAAGGGCGCACTCCAACGCGAACGTCCATGGAAAAGAGAGGCTACAACTGAGACAAGATCCTACGAAACGATGTTCAAAAGGGGTACAAGCACCACAATGAACCAACTGTCAAGTGTGAAGGACTTGGGTTACAGAACGATGATCACATACGGGCAGATACGGGTATCATAATAAATTCTAGGCAACATCTTAATAGGAGGTCAGGGATGTTTCTGACGGGCTCGAGATTTTTCCGCACCTATTTGAATCCGGAATGGTCAAGACATCTTTCCGTCAGGATTCAAACTGCTTGTTCTTCTCGCATTTCTCCAGCCAATGTCAAGCTGGTCGACGGGTGCATGCTCTAAGCATTCACGGGGAACCATGCCCCGCTCACCCCTTAGGTTTGCGCACAGGTCCCAGCCGTCATCATATTGCTCGATGACGAAGATGCGTTCGCCTGTCATGATGGAAAGCTCATCTGGAAGATTGGGCACGAATGTACACTTGACCATAGCTTCCATTGGCGCAGGTTGTGCGCGCACGGAGGATAAGGCAGAAGAAACGCCTGCACCTATGGCTACAGGCGCCACCGGGTACATACCGGGGTTCACGGGGCCGTAAGCGGAAGGAGCAAGATGTGGGGGATAAGTAGCGGCTGGTACGGGGTTGTTGTATGTTGCCGGAGGCGGCATAGCAACAGCGTAAGTGGGAATGGTAGAAGGTTGCATGTGTGTAGGCGAAGCAGAGGTGTAGTACATTGATTGATCGTAACCTTCGAAAGGTGATGAGGGGGCAATTCTTTTTGGAATGTTTGCCGTGCTGGTGAAAGAGTCTGGTCGTTCGCTGATATCTGGAATACGTTTGGGCTCGTCGAGGATACTTGCTCCAAGACCTGGAGCCCCGTCCCACGAGACGTTCTGGCGTTCTCGGCGGCGAAGATAAGTTTTCCGAACGAAAAGTACGATGAGCGCTGTGCCGACTACGACGGCGCCTGCAATGATCCCGGCGATTGCGCCACTAGAGAGGCCGCTGCTCGTAGTGGCGACTGGGTGCGGAGTGGATGTGGAGGAAGGCGTCGATATGGAGGTCAGCACAACTGGTGAAATAACGGTGGACGAAGGCGGCGCGGGGGTAGTAGGTAGCTGTGCATCGGTAGTTGGCACGACAGACGAGGTCGACGGTGTGGTACTGGAAGAGGATGGAGTAGCCGAGGGAGAACTTGTTAGAGCGCTGCTCGAAGAATGGGTTGTGGGTGTGGCAGGGGGGGGAGCCTGACTGGACGCAGCTGTGCTGGTCGCAGGCGGCTGGGTGGTGGTCGTGGTGTCGTTGTCGGGGCGTGCGAGCACTCGGCCCAGACGTTTTGCATGGCGAGCCCGCTCAACGGGCACGCGACGCATTCCCGGATACATTGTGGTAGTGCGTAAGGAGCGTCGAGAGTAGGGTATCAAGACAGACGGACCGTTTTTTTCAACGGCGGACGGTGAAACGCAAACACGAACGCCATGCCAACCTGCATAGTGGTGGCATCGACCAAATTAGGATCGAAAGTGTAGCACACATCGTTACATGTCCTCTGCCTTCTCCAGTTGGACTCTCTTCCTCGATCCACCCACGTCCGTGTCCAGTCCTCGTTTTCGACCTCCCTTTGCCTCGTCCAGGAACTTGTCCAGCCCAAACACGTCCCCGGAGTCCTTCTCGAACTGCACGGGTCCCTCTCTCACCTCCTGTTCGCTCGCACCTTCAAAGCCTACACGTGGTTGGCCCAGCCCGAAGCGGTCATTCGAGAGGGCCTTTCCAATCCCCTCTTCTGTCCCACCGCCAAATGCATCCTCACTACTCCCTTCAGCAGCAATATTGCCATGCGCTTTGTAGATCGCCGCCGCCGCCGTCGACCCGTGGAACAAGGGCCGGTCGTATAGCCCGTAGCTCTCGTCGTCCCCAAACGTGTTGCTCAGCTGTTCTCGGTTGAAAAGCCTCGAGTCCAACATGCTCTCCTTGGATAGCGTCGGCTTCGCAAGACCAAGTGCAATCTTCTCGGAGATGTCGCGATTTTGCTGGCGAGCGAGCATCTTGACACGCTGCTCCGTGCCCATATTTGACATACGCATCTCCCGCTCACGCTCACGGCGTTTCTCCGCACGCATGGTATCCCTAATCTTGGCAGCTTCTTCGTCCTCTTCATCCTCAGAACGACCGACTGACGAGTCGGCCTCTGATTCGCTCCCATAGCCCCCGAGGGCAGAAGTAACAGCAGCACGAGATTCCGTGGTGGGTCGCGAAGATGTCGACGGGACTGTACCACTGCGCTCCTCGCGTGCTCGTTGAGCAAGAAGACGAAGATTCTCTTCTTTGGCTTCCCTTTCCTTTTGCGCTAGTTTTTGTTGCATGAGTGCTCGTTGCCGGACTTCTTCACGGGCGTGCCTGTCAGCAATGAACAGGGCCTCGGAAAACTTGGCAAAGTTGTCGTTGATTGATACCTGGTAGAAATAGTGAGCACGGTTATGGACGGAGAAAACCACCGGAGGGGCTAACATCTTGGAGGCCTCGTCCATCGGCTGCCAAACGTTTGTCGAGGGGGATGGTGAAACCCTTGTTATTCTTCCAATTTGATATACATGGAGGGATCATCCATTCTTTCTGCTCGGCGGCTGTTGCTTTTCGTGGTGGACTCCGCAAGACGGGTGGGGGAGGACTTGGTGGCCCTCGAGGAATCTTTTTATGCTTGAAGCGAGGGGGCTCCAATGGATCCTCGACCACTTCAGACATCTTAATAATCCTTTGTTTCAACGCTCCGTTATCCCCGCCTTGCTGTTGCCCAGGAGTGTAACGGATGTATGTCGTCTTACCGACAGCGTCTGGCACGTTTTTGGGCTGGGCAGCTTTAATCTTGCCAGTGACCAACTTCTCGAGTGCCTGTCTGGTGCGTTCTGCAGTAGCTTGAACATCCTCTTCCGACGGTCTCTCCATGGAACGTTGATCATCGGTGATGTCTTTGCGGTGCGCAAGAGGGACGAGGTCTTTGAATTGTGACTGTATGATCTTTCCAGCTCTCTGCCCCTGGTGTGCGATGGCGTCGTATCGAACGTTGCCTTCGGAGTCAACCTGGAGGGCAAGCGTGTTTCCTGCTTGTGTCTGTGTAAAGATAAATAGAATGTCCACAGAGGGAAGGCTGAACGAGCCTTTTTCTTTCCGAGGTTGAGAGGATATTGCGCTACATGACACTCAGGATAGGACCCGCCATCACCTGTGGCAAGCTGGTAAGCGGCCAGCATTGTCGAGGGGCGAACGAGATCATACCAAAATCCTCTGACGATGTCGGCTTCCATCCCTTGCGCTTCCCGTAGGGCGGTATTGCCGCCCTGACGGCGACCGACTGGGTAGGGAACGCAAGGGACACCTGTTCCTCGACGTCCGGTACATCGGGGACGTGTATGGGTTGTGGTAGTGCGCTAGCGAGCGGGATGAGTGTTTGGCAAGTCGGAGGGAGGATGGGAAGACGCACGCAGCGAGAGCAGCCATTTGACCAGACGAACGTTGACGTGCAACTCGAAATATCTTGGGTTATGTCAGCATCCTGTTTGACTGTATTTGTTCTGTGTGGCTGTGCTGAAATATTATTATTTTCCGGATTCCGATCCGTCCTACATGTGCAATGCCGCCAAAGTCTGGCGTTCGGGCTGCGCTCGAGTACACGGGCATCCCTGCAAGCTGGTTGTCGGCGCGACCCCGTCTTCCGTCGAGAAACTGGTGCATTTTCATTACCTTGACCTCCTCACTCGTCTCCTACTATGCATACGACCGTCACCAAACGCGTATAATCCGCCAGTCATACATTGACCGCGTCAAGCACTTCGCTGACGAGCCGATGAAAAGTACCGACCTTCCGCGGAAAGTGGTCGTGTATGGTGCCAAGTGGCCCGGAGACGAAGACCATCAACGTGCCATCAAATTCTTCAAGAAGTATGTAAAGGTGTGTGCTTGTTTCCACGACGAGCAACGCGTTTCAAACCATGCATCACAGCCTGTGCTAGTCGCGGCTGCCATCGACTATGATATAGTCGCCACCCGTCACTCGGGAGACCTTGCTGAGCGCGTCGCTTCCGCCATCATTAAGGACCGTCGTCTCGCAATTGGGATCGACCAGTCCATTGTGCTCCCGCTCGCACTCCCTAACCAGCCCACTCGCGAGCAAAAACGTGCACGAGATCTAGAGGGTGGCGTTATTCTTGTAGGAAGACACACTTTCAAGGAATACATGGCTGGTTTGAAACGAGGCTGGAGCGGGTCATTAGACCTCTTGGACAGAGAAGAAACGTTGGCACGGGAGTTGACGTCGGACGGAGCCTTTGATGAAACTGATAATTCTGACAGTCCCCCAGTTGGAATTGTAGATGACCCAGACGCTGAACCGATACCAACCATCTCCCGTCTCCCCCTCTCTCAGAACTCCAGTTTCTTGTCTCTCACGTTACCTGATCCTCCAAAGCACCAAGCACCTACTGCATTAAACCCATCGCTTGTAGACTCCTCGCCTCCTGCCATTATCCCTCCTCAACCACCAATCCTCCTTGTCCCGTGCATCAACTATGTCGGCATTCGCTTCATCCCCCGTATGATCTGGGGTTTCTTTAACGAGCGACACGAAGCGCAAATCGGCTGCGAGGCTGCTTACTCTTTAGTCGTCAACAGGCACAGAGAATTCCAGGGTCCAAGCTCGAGCCTCAGTCCTGGTCATGATGTTCGGCACGGCGAATGTCAGGAGTTGAGCTATGACGAAGGAAGACAATCAAAAATCACCCAATGTCAGTTTCAGGGCGGCGATCTCGACTTCGATTTGTCTTCGGAATTTGCGGTTGCACCCCACTCCCCGATATCTAACATTGCTTCTTCCCGTAAGTCGTTCTACAAAACCCTCCCTGAGCGTCTAGCTACTGCACGCCAGCTTGCGCGTGGAGAGCGCGAACCTACCAAGGAGGAGGAAAGAACACCACCCCCGAGCGAGGTTGAGCTCAGAGCAGAGCGCCTCAACAAGGAACTAAGGTGGAGAGGCGAAGAAGAAGCCTGGAAAATTATTGGGCCAGGCAGCGGCGTCAGCTGGGACGAGAGGTTCAGGGGAGCGCTGAAGGTGTTTGATAACATATGAGCAATAATCTGTCGGATTTGTGTGCTCGGTCAAGCCCCCCGAAATCTGGAGCTGCCACGGTATTTTACAATCGGTTGGAACAAGACATGGTTGGCCACTTTCTACAAAATAGAACGCACGAAAAAGAAAACATGTTTTAGTCCGAAATTATCTCCACAGCACCACTCGCAACCCAGCGGTCAAATTCTGCAAGAGGATCATCCACAGTGTCATCCAAGTCGCAATCATTAAGACCGACATCGACGGCACTCGTGACAGGTGATTGTAAAGCGAGACCATGTGCACCGATTGTGGAATTGTGGATCATTGAATGACCTTCGTATGGCCCCGAGCGTCGCATAAAGCCCATGATTCTCGAAGGAGAAAGCGCGTAGGAATTGTTTCTTTTCATAGACGAACCGGGGCCTCGAGTACCTCTTTCCGGGGTTGTTGCGAAGAAACTACCGCGATTCGAGGTCTGACAGGTGCTTGCGTCGTCTCCAGACCATTGACTGAAGGCCGGCCGAATGGCGTTCTGACTAACCGCGGAGAACCGATCAATGGCTGGATCAGCATCAGTATCAACCCAGCTTTCGCCATTGCAGAAAGTCCGAGTCGGGTCGCAGCTTGCGGTGTAGTTGTCACAACGTTCCGCCGCGTCCTCGTCATTGGAGCCAGGGAGAAACAATCGTTCCTTGGAAAACTCGGTGGAATTCTCGCGTGAAATGCCCTGTCCGTCCATTAGTATAGACAAAGATAGAAGATGTAATAAACCTTTTTGCGCGAAAGGGAAGGTCCCAATGAGCTTGCGACAGTAGTCAACCTACTCCGTTTTGGTGGGCGTACCGTGCATCCACCGATTTCAACACGATCGATTTCTGGTGTTGTCTTGTCTTGCTCCCAGGCCTCTAAAATCAATGGAAGATCGTCGCAGCAGTCGTCCGTTGGTGCAGATTCCGTCGGGGTAGGCGACCTCGAGCGTTTCAATGTCGTCATTTCCAAGTCAAAGTTTGGCACTGTTTTGCTGGTCCTTTGGTTGGTCGACCCCGATTTCGGCTTGGTGGGGTAAAGGTTGTGCATTGTACTGCCTTCCTCATGTGTCGCATCTAGTTGCAGAGAGGCGGGGTTCCGTTTGGCAGGCTTGGTGCGGCTTTCCGGTACAACGCGAGTTGCTTCAGCTTGCCATTTCTGCTCGTTCTGCAAAGGTTGCGTCGTGATATCATCTCGTGGTAGTGGAACATGTTTCGCGTCGGGGTGATGTGCAATTGCTCGTTTTTTCTTCGTCACACGCGGTGGCTCTCCTAATCCCTCTTGGCAGCTACAATCAAGTCTGGGAATCCAAAAAGGAAAAAAAAAGCCAATAACGCACCAGTAGTGGCGGCACTTGAGCTTGTCTTTACAAGCATGATTACATCTGGAAAAGTATACTCACACTGAATCACACCAGATTGAAAGAGCGCGAACTCACTCGTATTTCCCATCCGGACGCTTTCTTGGTTCTCGTTCTCCCTGTTCCCTTACGGGGGGGTTCGACTGAAGCTGTTGTGCTTGAGATGGAATTTCATTAATAGCTATGGAATGTATAAGTGAGCGAGCGGCGACTTCAGACGGTGAACCTACCTTGGCGTTTCACAAGATGGGAATCTGGAATCTCGTCATCGTCTAAGTCAATGTCCCAGAAATCAGGAATATCCTCGAGTCCTTGCAGATCCATTTCCTTGGTTGCATGAATGTCCCGATGATAGTGGAACGCAACAGATAACGTACAATCGACGTCAATGGTCGGGTCTCCAGTGTTGGATACTGATCTGGTGGAATACTTGGTGCCAGTGTCCGAGTAACGGTGACACCAGCAAAGTTCTCCTACACGTGTATGAGCTACTTGGTATCACAAAAAGGAGAGGAGTTGAGCACAGAAGCGATGTACGTGTTGATCAGTTGGCTTGGCTTTGTAAGTTGCGCCGTGAGAGTGAATTCTTTCTTATCCTTGAGTGCTTTTGTACTGACGTCAAAAATGATATTAGCACTTCATTACAGAGACAATATAACCTCTTACGCAATGCGCCGAAAGTCGATAAAGAGCATATCGGAAGTCACAATCAGAAGAGTAGTCATTTCAGTCTTCCCCCACTTATGCTTCTTCACACTTTGAGGCGCCGAGTCGCCAGACGTGAGACCACATTGAACCACAAATTCCACTTCCACGGGCGAATTTCCTTTACTTCGGGTAGACCTTAGTTCCTTGATGTCTAGAAAATACCTTGGAAACTCATTCGCCGCAGCCAGAACCTCGAAACCGAATGGCGGGCGGCGGTTCAGAAGCTGGGATTATCGGTAACAAAAGACAACTAAAGAGGGGGGACCTCACCTGCTCAATTCGAAGCGGAGATGTTTGTGACAATTTTGCGATCGAAGTGATGCCATTCTCAGCCAGTACCTTGTGCAGTCAATTTCCATTCATCGCTACATTATTCAATGTCTACCTTTACCCTGTTGTGGTGTTAGATTATCGTGGCCTTAAGTCCGTGTAGTACTTACGATCTTTCACCTATGTGCTCAATCTGTCTGAGAACCAACGGCCGATCGTCCCATGCTTTTGCACTGAAGCAACGTACTCTGTGAGCCGACCCGTGAGATGAGAAGATGCTACCAAAGATCTACGCAAACTTGCAGTTCGAGCGCATGTTTAAGCTGTGCTCCACTGCGGTTGATAATCGCAACCTCTGCTACGGCTACTGCGCAGTGAGTAATGGCTTTGTATGCATGCCATGATCGCTCACCTGTCACAATACGCTTAGCGTGACGAAATACGGAGATGGCTTCCAGGTATGGTTGGCCCTCGGAAGATTTAAATTCATGGCTGTTGAGAGGGAGACCCGCAAGGATTGCCTACAGCTTTCTCAGGATGTAGCCTCCCTTCGAGTACGGAATTCTCACTTGTATCAATAGAAGGATTTTATCGCTCGTACCAACCAGCTTTGTGGGAGGAAATCGAATATCACCATGACGTCGAATCTTTTCGTACATCTGAAAGTTGTTCAGTGTATGAAAATTGTAATAGGTAGCTTCGCTACGGGCCTGCTTCTCTCCACTGCGTAGCTTCAAGTCCGAAATCCTACAACAAGCATCAACCTAGGAGGATCACAAGGGAGGCTACTTACTCTTCAGAGACAGATACGAGTTCAAGCTACACGTTTTCAGAGCGTGAATTACCCCAGTTTTAAAAGCGTCTCACAATTTCGCGCATGGTAATTGGAAAAGGGAGCTCGAGTATTGCTCGCATCTTTCACCAAAGTGAGACTCAAGCACCGGGGGATTTGGTTGAGAACACGTACGGTTGTTTGCCTGATGTAAAACTGGGAACACCATTAGCCCCGGAGAACATCACTGAAATTCAATGATTCCCGCCTTGCTCATGACATCTCCATACTCTGTTGAAGAAAGCCTTCCATTGTTTTGTGTGTACTTAATCAATTGTGCGTCATGCAATATGAGTATGCTTTGCATGACAATCTCGTCGACTTTTTCTTTCCATGTTTGAGTCTCGTTCTTGCCAATATCATAGTGATACGGATTTTTTTGGATACGACGAAAGAGGAAGGAGTGCCGAAGCCAGTCCTTTGCATTCTCGACGGTTGATATAGTGCCCAGTCCGATTTCCGAATTCAGGTGCTCCGTGAGGTTTTGATGAAGGCTACTCTCTAAAGTAGTGTTTCCCTGAGCAAGTGTGCGATACTTATGTTCCAGTTCTGGTTCGCATAGAATTATCGCGATCCCTTCATCATCTGAGACACCAGTCAGCAAATACAGGCAGCTAGACAGAGATACACACCAAATTGCGGCCGGCCCTGGTTGACGAGAACTGCAGCCTACACATTTAAAGCAAGAGGAGAAATCTTACCGCTCGACCCATCATCTGCATGATATCAAGATCGGAGTACTCTCTCATTTCCCCATTTTGGTATAGCTTGACACCCTTTATGACAACCATTTGCGCAGCTTGATGGTGGTGAGATCTTGACATCGTTGGTAGAACGAACTTACGCAGGTTAACGCCGACCGCCAGGGTCTACGGAATAGTGAGAGCGGCAGGTGTAGATGGGGGAGTTTCGTACCGAAGTAGCAACCAAGACGCGCAAAGCTCTTCGCACAAACAACTCTTCCACCGCTTTCCTATCGTCTGTATTCAAACCAGCATGGTGAACTGCGATTCCCACTGATGCGAGAGCTATCACATTGTCAAGTGTCGTCACTCGCACTAACTAGCAACGTGATCATACCAGCCAAGTTCTTATCATGAAACTTCTGTTGAATACTAAACAGAGATGAGCAATGAAATATAATATAAAGAGAAAAGTATACCGGACAGGAGGTGGCCATGGCAGATTCTTTTTCCCCTTCATGGCCAGTTCATAATCCTTGGCTAGCTGCTTGGCTGTATCCAGCGTACCTGCGTGTGGCGGCCGCTAAGTTCTCTCCGTGCTGAAGACGAAAAGTTCTTGCGTACCTTTCCTAGTGGGGCAGAAGACAAGAATCGACTTGTTGGTTGAATGCTGTTGTATTATAGGGAAAAGGCGCAAGTCAAGAGTACGGGCATATGCGAAATCGTTCTGGCTCTTGGGTTTTGCCACGCCATAAACGAACTTCGTAAGCTTGCAAGGCCGAAACTCTTCACCAAACTGTGAACACTCGTTAAAATCAATCTTCTCAGACGTACGGGAAGGTAGTCAACCTGGAATATTCGAGCAGGTTGGTCATTGGCGTCACGGCTCCCGATCCAACACGCAACATCTTCCACGTTTGGAACGGTAGCGGAAACGAGAAGAAATCGAGTACCGGATCCCCGCGATTTCATACGAGAAACCACGACCTCCAGAGTGCTCCCTCGTGACTCGTTCAGGACATGGACCTGAATACAACGTGAAAGTTTCGTATACTATCCTCGGGAAAAAACTATGGACGCACTTCGTCAACCAGAAATAATTTGACTTGGGATAGTATCCTAGAATGGTCAGCCCTAACCTACTTGTTATCACAGAACGTGCTCCAAGAACAGCAGAACGTGCCAATTTCGCGTCAAGCTGTCCCACTTTTCAGCCTAAAACGATAATAAAACCCTCTGATACAAGGATGTAACAACATCCTCACCGTTGTCACGCTGTGAGGACGATGTGTCGATCAATTCATCAGTAAGACATGGCGGATGCATACATTATATGCGAACTCTTAGCATCGCCCCAAACACCTCTTCCTAGTAGAAGAGTATCACCAGTTAACTCGCAACCTGACAGAAGTTGAGGTTGATCACTGGTACAGCTATGACACTCGCATCGCGCTTACACTTAATACCAAGTCCTCCGAATTTTGCGGTCCATTCATTGTGTTTCTCGGCGCATAATGCCTAAATCTCGGATGTGATTATATCCAAGTTGAAAAAGAAAACCAACCTTTGTCGGCGCAACGTAAACACACTTGGCGGATTGTGCATCATCCGAGGTTTGTGTCAGCATTCGAATTATGCTCAGTTCAAAAAGAACAGTCTTTCCGCTTCCCGTAGGTGCTGGAAGAAGTTGAGAAATCGTGGTCAATGCACATATGATGGAACTGACCACTGATAACCTGGAAATCTTTCAGCAACCAGAGTCAGTCATTTGGGAGTATAACTACCAAATTTTCTTCTGAGTGTAAAACCTAGGGAGAGCGGTAAATTCTGCCTCGCCCGCTGACAGAAGTTCTAACCTGGTCAAAACATGCTGATTGTATCGCATTGAATACGCCGAATTTGAATACCCCACGAAACCTGTCAGCTTGGCGACATTTAATAAGAGTCGAATGATGTATCTTGGTTGACGCACGCAACTCAGAAACCGGGCGTAGTCTCCATCCAAATCCATTCCGTGTGGGATTCACTGTCGTCTGGGCACGCTCTTCCGGGCCATCTGGAAAAGGCAACCGAGAAGAATACTGATCTAGGGTGATCGGACGATGCGACGCTGGCATCTCCAAACGATCCGGATGCATGTCATAACGGGAAAGTTCTGTCGGATCGAAAGGGAGTGTGCACAAATATGAAACAAGCACTTACCATGCTCCGGAATTTGGCCAGACGATCGAGTCGGGGAGCCAAGAAATCGTGTTTCACTGCGATCGTATCCTGAAAGTCTCGCAGGAGGTAAATGAATGTGGCCATAACTCGCTCCATGAAATGCAGGCGGAGCGGGAAGTAGGCCTGAGGCAGCATACACTAAGATATAACACAAGCAAGGCGCATACACGCACCATCATCACTCCGATAATGAGGAAGTCGACGATAGATATGCAAAGCATCCGGCGATGCTGAAACTGGAGATGACGATGGCTCTGTGTCATATCTCTCTTCGTGGAGCTGGAAACGGCTGTTCTGCCTTGAAGCCCAATTTCTGAAAGGCCGAGTGCTGTGATCCATGACGGTTGGAAACAACACCCAGCAGACCTATCCCCGAAACTTGAAGAGCGGTGTGACAGGCGTCACGGATGTGCAGTCACGTTAGCACATTGTCGCGTCCAAGTGATCGAGGTTAAATCTCAAAGATACACTTCTTTATCACCCTCCGCATACATCCTCTATTCAAGATGGCGGACCGCACGGCTAACAACAAGCTTGAGGAATACATCGAAAAGTAGGTTATCCTCTGATTATGCTACACCAGACGATCGACGGCAGTCCACAGAATACACTATTCCGATAGATATTCAGACGACCACTATGAATACCGCCACGTCATATTACCAAAGCCACTTCTGAAGCTGATACCAAAGGAGCTGTTCGATGAGAAGGAAGGTACACTTCGCCTCCTCACAGAGGCAGAATGGAGGGGTATCGGGATCACCCAAAGCCTTGGGTGGCAACATTACGAAGTTCACGGTCTGACTTTTTCTATCTTTCCCTTCAAGGATTCTCATGCCAAATTACAGCTCCAGAACCTCATGTTCTTCTTTTCCGCCGCCCAAAAAACTACGTGCCACCTGCACAACCCCAGCCAGCTGTTACTAAGGTCAACCCCAGAAAGAAGTAATACAATCACGCTCAGCACCCAGCATGTCCCTTTGCCTGGTCATCGTTGTCCATTGCACTCATTCCTTAGTATCACTCTCTTGTACTCATTTTCTTTTCGAACCAACAACCTTCACCACTGGTGTCTCATTGAAAGACGCGGATGTAGTCGTCTCTGCGGTAGGACATGAAGTCGTGATCGTCATTTATCTCTTACTCTTCGATTTCAGACTAGGAAAAGGACGGGAAGTTCTCGATGCTCAGCAACCAGGGCAGTATATCTCCCTACTTGGATGATACCAGATACAACAATGTGCCGATGATCAGGTTACATATCATTGACGTCGATGACCAACGTGAACGCAACTAGTACACGCCCTGAGCTTGTCATGACGACCTAAAACGTTGAGGACCGATTCCAAATGGTTGTATTGTTATCTGGGGGTCTAAACAACGCCAACTGGGCCAACCAACGGGATGAAGACGCCAGCTCGATCATACCTACAAAATTGGCGGTCTCTACGTGTGGCAATAACTAACTAAATAACCAACTAAATTTGAAAGTTGAATTGGCCATCTCAGCCTAAAATGCACTAGCGCCAGCTTCTCTCTCCAGGTCTGCAACTATTCTTGTCTATGGAATTCCAGTTTGTCAGTCATGGTCTTTCAAACCAAGGTCGAACGAATCAATCCAATCTACGTAGTTCTAGTAATATCTCAAGAAAAACGCGCCTGCACAGTGCTGATCCCATCTTCCTCGACTAGAGATTAGATGTCGGCAGATCATTCCACAGAACAAGAGGTTTTGATGGCTCCGATATCTGCAAGGTTGCCTTGAAGGCCCTCAGTTCTTCGATGGGCGTCACGCTAGCTAGCAATCCATCATCATCTTCGCCAGGGGCCGGGTATTGTTCTATCAAGGCGGGAATCTGCCTAATCAAGTCTTCGGCGTCTGCACTGGACACTTTATCTTCTGTCAAAACCTCCCGCCATGCGTTGATGAAATCCGTTGCAATAGGATTTGCTTGCTGAAGCTCCTCCCTTGTGGCTGCGGCATCGACGACGATGTTAGCCCCCTGAAGGAGGGCTTCAAATGCCTTCATGGCTTCAATGCTAACTCGAGGGGTCGGTGGCTTCTGTGAACACAAATGGACTGAAAGCTTTGCGCGCCTCTTTGCCCGGGGATGAACGCGTTCCCAGAATAAGTCAAAAACTTCCTGTTTTCCCACATTCTCGAGCAACTTGGCATCGTCGCGACCTATAAATCAGATAGGAATATTGCACGCCGCAGAATCAAGTGTACCGCATTCACCTCGTAGAAAGTCAAGATATCCCGAATCAATCTGGGACCAAAATCGTGACACCTCCTCCGCTAGATTCTTCGCGGGCTCATTCCATCTCTGTTGTAAACCACTCTTGAAGTCCTGAAATTCCCCAGGACTCATCTCCCGAATTTTTTGATCCATGCTGTCCAGGAATGCCTCTACACGTGCTTCAAGGTAAGATGGTCTCCACTCGCTTTGCACAACGATACGGAGGCCGAACTGCGAGTCCCCAGGAAGATACCACCGTGAACATGAAACAACATATCCCAACTGTTCTTTGGTTCGGAGCACGTTGAATGCAGGTTCTGACATTATTTGTATGAGAAGTAAACCGACCACCCGTTGTCGTGGATCTGTCAATTGACCGAGGTGGAGATAATATGACAGGGCCGAGTTTGGTTCATTTGGGTTCCGTACCGGGGCAGTCCATGCGTAATTGCATCCTAACCTTGACGTAAATAGATGCACGAAGGTTAGTAGAAAGCATACCATCAGGAAGGATGAGCGAAAGATCTGTGGGCATGAACGATAGCGGCTTCGAACGAAGGATATCTTCAATATCCTTCGACAACGCAATGGCTTGCTAAACGAGATCCATAAGTTGGCGTAAAACAATGAAACAACGAACACCTACGTCCTTATACAGATTTCCAAGCGCAAGCATTCGAACATTAACGTTGGCGAGAAGCTGAGCACTGTGGGATCCGATTTCCTCCGTAGTAATATCTAACAGACACCATAGGCTAGACTTTTCCATAAATATGAGATAACCCACCAGAGACTTCTTGAAGTTGCTCCTCCACCGTCCATGCGTTCTGCGTAAGAAGGTATCGCGTGTAAAAGTCCGAGAGCTGGTAGCTTTGGGACATGAAGAAGCATTCCCATTGACGCTTGAGCTAAACCAATATATTAGCCTCGCAGACATAGTGATGGGGGAACGTCCCACTCACTTTCTCCTTCATGACTTCCAACCGGTCGTGTTGCACTTGCAGATTCCTGATTGCCTCGACGACGCGTCGAGCAAGGTCGGGCAGTTTATCATTGTAACCACTAAGAGATATTGCAACCCCGAGACTGTGTGCACCGAAGTTATATGCAAGACCAGCCAAATCTGCATCATACGTATATTCCGTAAGAGTGTCGTTGACGAGATCTGAGAAAAGGCTGCACGTAGTTTAAAACCACATTACGAGAGCAGAAACACCTCTCACCGCGTCAACACGCTAGCACGAGGAGTGTTATTCGCAATGGGGCTGATAAGAGATAATCAATGACTACGTAGCATTGAAATACAAAGATGGCTACCTGCGGATTTCAACGACCACGCTTGCCTTCGGGAGCCAGAACTGATCATCCTTCTTGTGCCACACTTGCGAGACAGGGGTTTCGTAGATGAGATGTGGCCGACTTTGCGGCTTCGATGTAAGGTAGAATTAGAAACAGATTGACACACGAGGGGTGGCTCCGTACCTGCGCGACCTCGCGTTTCTCAACATCCAGGTTGCTTGGTATAAATTCATTTTTGTTAGGTAAGCGAAGTTCCGGAATATCGTTAGGACTTTGCGCCTTGCCATCGGACATATTAGCCGAGCTACCATTTCTAGAATGTGATTTTTACCTCGGCCAAGAATTCGCTATCCCATCGCTCGACGGTGTAACCTGTATCATACCATTTCTCGCTCTGCCAATGGAGTTCTCCTGAAATGCGCTCGTGTTCTTCTCTCTTGGCCATCAGCACCACACGGCCTGTGTCTATCTGGATATCTTTGAGCGCATCTTGCACCTCCCGCAAGCCTACCTCATCTTCCCACTCAGAGATCAACACGGGAGCAGAAAGAACATTCTCGGTAGGGACTGGCCATGACATTCTTTCAGAAATGAAAGCCGCGTACGTTTCTGCTTCACGTTTTTCAGCAAATTCAAACCGTGCTCTCGATATCATCGCCATTTCGGACTGGTGCCAAGGAGAAATCTCAGATGACCTCAGGAGGAAGAGATATTTGAAGGTCGTAAGAACGACGGAGCGATAGTTATCTACATAAGATCATGAACGTTGCTTGTCCGTTGGAGAGACAAATAGGGGCATACCAAAACCTTCTTGGGTCAAGATCATGGTTATTTTCGTTATTGCAAAACCACGTGCGAGAGTCTGGGGAGCTGCGTTTAATGATGTAATCCACCCCTTGCTTTTGAGATAAGAGTGTAAAGACCCGGGACCTTCATGGCCGAGAAAGTGGGATAGAAAATGTCCGGGTTTGTGTTTCCAAAGCGGCGGCTGCCAGGCGAGGGGAAAAGATAGCTCGACCGCATGAAAAGACATGATCGTCTGAACGCGCACAAGAGTCTAAGAAGGGATGGACTCTGTTAAAATTCGAAATGATATCGCACGGACTTACGCCCATCTCGTTTGGCCCGAACGGATGATCATTGATAATTGTAAGCCGGTCTTCGCGACGTTTTAGGACAGGCGAGAAATGCTGAGAAACCATATCGGACAGCTCATCCAGTGGTTCTGTTGACTGTAATTAACCATCGAAAAGACGGCTGGATTGACTTTGACGTACCTCTCCCGATCACACAGACATTCATCTGACTTGCACAATATTGCTTTCCCCACCACTCGACCAACCTACGGCGAGTTTCGCGGCCGACGGTGCCTCCATCCGGCTCGGTTTCACTCGATGTAGACACAGAGGATGGAGCTGGCGAAGGTACCCTCGACGATGCTGGGGGAAACGTCGCAGAGCCAGCTACGTCGACGTATTTCTTATTGTTGCCATTGACGAGTGATTTTGCCTTGGCTTTCATCGCCCTCCCGGCTGCACTCAGCGTGTCGCGGTTCCCGGTACCAAACTTGCTCCAAGGGTGACCGTGCTTAGTTAGAGTCTTGTTAAGCTGGAAAATTCGCCAGACATCAACCTGGTGGTTCTTCTTATGTTCCGAATCCACGGCATTGAGCTCCCGGGAGGTACAGGACGGCGAAAAGAGGGGACTATGAAAGAAGCCGGCGAATCTCTCGATAGCACCTGCGAGAGCAGAAGGAGACACACGGAAGTGATAGTTGGTATTCGACGACGACGTGTACGCATTCGAAGCACCGTTGTTCTTGGATAGATACTAAACATCAAAGCTCTCAGAAAGGTAGCATCAAAGATGAGGTGACATGCCTCGGAATACTCGTTCTCCTTGGGAAATTGTCGTGTACCCTAAACTGGTCTTGGAAACGAGACGGGACGACAAGGAAGATCCTGCATACCATGAATAACAAATGCTCGCAGAAGTGAGCCAAGCCTGGCATGTCGTCCTGAAAGGGTAGGGTCGTCGAGGGAATGAAACGGGACGGAAGATGGTGTTACTGACGGGGTCAGAGAGGTGGCCGACGGCAACATCGAGACTAGCGGCAGCATTTTCTGTGTGGGGGTCGTGTACCAACATGGCAGTGAGGCCATTGTGGAGACGAATGATTCTATACTGTCTCTGATCGAAGCGGGAACTTTCTATGGGTCTGGTGAAGAGGGAGTAGGGGGGGACCGAGCCACGCTGTGGAACTGTTGACCAGTCTGTAACGGCCATGGCGAGGTTACGCTGGGCAGAGATGGACGAGCGGTTTGAAGGACGAGACGAGAGACCCGGTGCAAGACGGCGAAACGCGGAACGAAACATGCAAAGACGACCCACCCAATCGCTCCCGGATCACGTGCAGAGTACCGTCGCCGTCGTTGGCAACGATGACGAGCCAAGGGGGCGTGTGTATGCCGAAAGCTCGATTCTCACGCACACAAACGCGTCCGCGATACGCGCCTTCAACGTCCCCATGTACACTACCACCCCCCGGTCGCGTCACAAACGCGCTGCGAGTCCTCCGCTCTCCGTCGCAGGCTCGTCCCAGTACACCACCACCCCACAACCAAAACTCAACGTCGTAACCCGTCTCGCCCTCGAGGGAAAGGCAAAACACGGCGACGATGGTGCAACCATCAGAATGTATCTCAAGGTGTCTCCGCTCCGTCGCGCAACCCTTGCCTCGTTCTTACTCTCTTCTAGCTCTCCATTCCGATGGACAGCGTTTCCCCAGGCTCGACCGTCCCATTGTTTCCCGGTACCGCCGTCTGTCACATCTCCCGCCCCCCTTTCTCTGATCCCACATTTTAGAGGAAAACTTGAAATTGCTCTCGGCTCAGGTCCATCCTCTCGACACCCACTCTGCACCCTACAGCTTTTCGCCTGCCTCCTTTCCCCTCCTTAACAACGCGGCACGCGTCCTTCATCTACCCGCACTCTCACAAAAATCGTATCTCACTGTGTTCGGCGTGCCAACCTCCTCGTCCACAGTGCACTCTGGTCGTACCTCGTCCCCAACTGCATCCTCGGCCACCAACACCACACCACCATTGGACGAAAAGTATACCGGCCACATTATCGTCAGTGGTTACAACATTTCGTATATTCTTCCAAAGGAATTCCCCCCTCGCTTTAATGCCGGTGACAGCCCATTCCGTGTTTCGGCCTTTTCGGTCACTCAGACGAGACGACCTTCTGTCAGCGAACGGAATAGCATGCATTTCATGGCTGCTGTAGAACTTTGGACCCCGTATGCCTCGCGTCCTCCAAAGGCACCCTTTCTCGTGCGTAGCGCTTATTCGCTTCAGTATGCCACCATGTCATGGTCTGTTAGATTATACTCCCTCTTCCCCGATGCCTGTCCAATAACATTAAATTACGCATATACCCCCCGACGACGACTACGACGACAACTTCTTCATCCATGGCCTCGCTTTCCTCTGCGGACGAAGATCCCGGTGCTTGGGAGTTAGCTTCCGAACCCCATGTCACGCGGAGTACTTCCCGTTCGGGATCGACTGCTGACATGGCAGACGACGAATCGTCTGATTCGTCGCCCTACACGGACGGGTCTGCTGGAGGTATCCTCGTGCGGGGGTCATTTCCATCAACTGAACGCCTGCGCATACGTTGGGCGCAGCCTACCAGAAACATCGCTAACAGCGATGGTAGGCGGCGCGTTGGCGTGAAGGAGGCCAAAGGGGAAATGACCACTGTAGTCTTGGGCAAAGCTCAAGATCCGTCGGATGGTCGGGAGGGCATCTTGATGCGCTTGGAATACAAAGGAACATGCAAGGGTATCTGGTTTCCTGGAGTGGCCACCATGCTGGGTATGGATGTCGGGCTCGAAGTCAAAAATGCCGATGCAGTCTGGCCACCTGGAGAGGATACGAAGTGGACTGTCACTGGTGGTACAGGTTACACTGGCTTCGATATTGGTCCACCTTCTACGGCCGTTTCAAGACAACCCTCGCTCGAGTTCCCCACCGGCATGTCCACTAGTAGCATACCGTATGCCTCTCCAATAGCTACTCGGCAAGATTCTTCATCTTCGACATCCTCCCTACTACGTGCCCCGCTTCCAAGCGATAATCTTCCCGACTATTCATTTGAAGGTTCACCAACCTCTTTGACGCCTTCTGTTACACTATCTTCCGTCAGTTCTCTTCCCCCCACGTCTGAAGGTCGAAGCCTTGCCTCTTCAGATGCTATCGCTTCGTGTCGATCACCAGCAGTCCCTATCACCATTCATGTCAACATGAACGACATCACCCCGCCCTCGAAAAACGCCTTCACATTCTCTATCACAGGCAAGGTCCTCGTCCTCCCGCGACAGCGTCCTCCCATTACGAATGGATTTGGGTCGGATAGCGATCCAGGTATTAACCCTATTGTTATTCCTCGCTTTTGCATCCTTGCTGCCGACTCGGAAACGGTCTCAACCATCATTAGAAACGAAACCGAAGGTAGCACTGTTGAGGTCTACTACATTTCTGGCGACTTGCACGATGCTCAGACACGAAAAACTGTACTACAACGCAATGCGATAAACCGATGTGGCAATGACGGCGCACGGATAGCACTTCGTCCCATCTCTCGCCCGGCTGCCTTGCAACGAGGTGGAGAACAGATCACAGATCACTTACGGTTCTCGCCTCGAAACAGTCCGCTGGACGAACACAAGGTTGCACTCAGCCCTCTGCCGTTGGCTCCTGTTCACGACACAACAATGAAAAGGAAACGTGATGGACCATTAATGATCTCTGCCGTCGATGTTATCGTGACACCATTGTATCTCAGTGGAAACCGCAGTCCAGATGGTCACGCTGTTCGTATGCATATGCACGCCCCATCCGACACAGACTCGGAATGGCTCGAATTCGGTCTCGCCCAAGCAACGCCATTACCTCCCAAAGGAGAGGAGCAGCAACATCGAGTTGACGTGGTCAGCGTGAGCATTGACGGTGTACCTGTGCGCTTCGAGAGTAGTGCATTTGCTGAGCGAGACAAGCGGCCCAGGATTGACCTTGTCCCATCCTACGGCGAAAAGCCCCACAATCATTGGATCTCGTGGATCAAGGTCCACGTTGGTGATCAAGGAGGTTTGCTTAGAGTGGACTACGTTGTCAGCATGACTGGGAGTCCCGAAGACTTGATGGTAAACGGCAAGGCACGCCTGGATATATTGGTTCCGACATTTGCACTCCCAGTCGGTCGACTGAAAGTGACAGTGGAGACTTGCTTAGGTATGGGTTCAACCGTCACGCAAAGTAGGACTAAATATCGTATCAGAAACGATAACATTGCGGTCAAACTTTGCTCACAAACAAAAGTTTCCAGACGGCTACAGACTCTTGCATTACTCGCTGGATCAATTTTTCACCCCCACGCTGTCTCTGGTCATCGAGCAGTATAGCCCTCGTATATGCCTTGGATGGCTGTCGCTGTGGAAGCTCTTCCTTTCATTCCTTTGGATCTTTCCCGTCGTTATCGTCGCCATACGTCTAATCGATCTCGACGCTGAGCTCAAGCATATGCGGCAGTCCTTCGACCGCTTCATTGCCCGCGACTTTGATCACGGAAAGATCCCAGCTCCGACTCAGACGATATTCATCACGACTACCGTCTTTCCACCATCCCCGACCCCAGCAATAGAGACAGATGACACGAAAAGCCAGACCGTAACCACATCATTGATATCAAGCATGTCAATTATCGCAGCGATGCCCGCTGACTCGGTGCCTTCTTCCTCGAACCTATGCGCAAGTGATCAGTCCCAGGTCGACCCAGCCACGTTCACATTGATACCCGAGCCATCTTCTTCCCCATACTTCGGCGAGAACTCCCTTGTCCCAATTCCTGCATTGCCAATTAATTGGGCAAATATTCGAGTAGAATTTCCTCCAGCTGCCCGAGAAACGGTTGATAGGGTCTTGGACGGCTTAGGTATTGTTTGGCAGATACTCAGGAAGGCATATCATTACCCACTGGAACCACCCGAGTAGATTGTAATACCGTGTACGAACGCCATGAATCAACCGTACCAATATTTTAGTATGTCTGCACCATGACCGGCCACAAGTTGAACACGCAAATTGACAAACCTCGGGAACGCACGCAGAGCATTGAAGCTCTAGTCTTCAGCGTGACACAAAGCAAGCATTGGATGACTGTTTTGTTCTTCGTGGGCGAAATCGTTCAAGAACCGTCAATGGAAATGTCCGATGCTTGTTCCAAGCTCCGCAAGCACCTCTACATTTGAATTCGAACACGAACGACTCGACCCATTGTTGCTACAAGAATAATAAACTAGGTACGCTCTTCGGCTATATCACTACAGAGTAGGTACGGTGCTAAGGGCTACACAAGATTTAGTGAATAAATAAACGTCCGTTCGCTATGAGTAGTGGGAAAATAGAGTGGATGTAGCAATTAGTGGAAAAGTAAGTATGGTACTCCAGCTTTTGGACCCTGAATTCAATTCTTCAGGACTGCTCGTGCAGTCGCATCTCTCCCGGCCTTGAGCAACAGCGAGAGTTCGTTTCCTCCCGTCCCAGTTACCGGCCCAGACCTGGCAGCTTCTCTTTCCATTCGCTGTGCCATCGCAAACATGGGACAGCCCACGGGTGGCTTTGTGGAGCGCGACATCGTTACGACGTACAGGCATGCAACGCGCATGTGAGAATCTCTGAGCTTCTTCAGCGTTGCGACAGCAGTGTTATACGCCTCCCTGACTGCTGGCGTATTCTGAGCGACCTCTCTAATAGGACGAGAATAATTCGCGATGTACGCCAGGTAGTCCCTGTGCTTCCCTGGCATATACCTCCGCATACGTTCCATGAAGCCGTGGTCCGCCCGCTTGTTCGCATCCGACGGCGCAGGGTATCGCCGCTGTTGGAGCTTGTGGTCGATGTCGAGGAAGAGGTCAAGTGCGTGCATGACGCTGCTCTGTCCAGCGGAAGGCCCGCTGAGATCGAGCTTTGACATGTCATAGACCCCTTCGTATATCCATGCAGGCGCGGAAGAGCCGCTTCCACTTCCGTTGAACCAGGGACGAACCTCCCAGTAGAAGACATGGGGGTCAACGATTTGGCGCATGGATTGCACGCTGTCGTCAATCTCTTTGATGACCGTGTTCAGTCGAGCGAGAAGCCTATTGATCTTGCTAATAGAGGGCAAATCCGTGACGTTTGGGAGGTTGTGGTAATCATTGAAGATGTGAAGCATTTGCACCCCAATTAGCTCCGCCCTGGCAGATCCGAGGTAAAAGTTTCGCTCAGCCTCCGTTCCCGAGAATAGCTCCTGACCAAATCGCATGTTTTCGATGGTGACAGGTTCCTTGGGGTTGATGAGATCCCAGTTCCAGAGAACGGTATCTGCGAACGTGAGAACGGGGGCAATTCTTAGGACGCGCGAAACTTCCATGAGCGGAGCTACCAGAGAACGAGGGACCAATACCGAATCTTCGATGGTGTCCAGAGGTATTGAGTGAACGTAGAAGTGCACGAGGAATGCCAGAACTTTATGGGCGCGCCGAAGAAGCTGCTGGTCTTGGTGAAGTGTTTCTGTTGTAAGCGTCGGCAGCTTTTATCGGAATAAGTATTCATGTCACATTAGACGCGTGTTCAGAACTTACAGAACGTATTCGCTGTCGCCACAGTTCGCCTTCAACGCATTCCGCAGAATGTTCTCCAACTAGGTCCTCTCCAAGCTTCAGCACGATCTGTGCTTGTGACAGAGCTTCCTCCCACACGTCGAAAGGCTTCTGCAGTTTTGGGAGTGGTTGTGGCGGCAAGAAGCCGGTATTTGTGTGTAGATTGACGTCAAAGTCCGCCGGAACGGGGAGCATCTCATGCGGCACCCGTCTACTTGCGTGCAGGGACTGCAGGATCCATAATGCATCGTTGAGTATGTGGAAGGGCGATGGTAGCAGAAGGTCGATCGGATACATGGGTGAGTCACGAAGAGAAGAAAGAGGGTTGAATTGAGACGAATTTTAACAGATGAGTCGGTTGCTTTTATACAGCACGTACCACTGCAAGTCTTCCAATGGATCACATCAGCGAGGTAACCTAGTCACGGAACCGCAATGGCTGGCATCTTTCTGCCCAAACGGCATCACTGTACGCCTGTTGCGTGAATTTCCTCCGCGAGATCCGAGCCTCCGATGCTTCTCACAGCGAGTCCGTTCATTCGATCACCAATCATCGATGCCGTGCCAACATCTGTGCTTTAGCCCGGTGGGTCGAGTCAACCAACCAGTTCCGAATCAACTCGTCAGCAGGTCGGCCAGGAATGACGCGTCCCCGAAATGACACAGCGCTCTTGTGGCCGAATCATTTCTTCTCACACGAGACGGATCCGGAACAATGTCGCCACAAGTCGGCTATTTTTACGTGGACAGGCCAGCTTAGCGCCCAATGGCCCAGTCGTTGTGCTCGGCGACGGAGCGTTTCCACCGTTGATCAAATCCGGTTGAGAGATCTGTCTAGTGCATCGACATACAGCGCTATGGAACGGCCACGTGTCGACACCAGGGGGTGCAGTTCAAGGTACTGCAACAAGCTCTTCGCGTTCTGTCTGCCCGCTGTGGTTCGGCGTGCCTTGACGCGGTTGCTGTGTGCCGACGCCGAATCGTTTTACCTGGTCCACTTTTCTCATGGAATCTGATTCTCACCGCCGTGCCATTGCGGGCTGAGTCTCCGCGTGAGCTGTGCGAACTGCAGATTCTGTTGCAGCAAAGCCGTGCGTCCGCTCGGAATGGTCTTGTGGTGTAAACACGTCCCACGAGAAGTTCGCAACTGAGCGGAAGGATTCGGGCATGCAGACTCCGCGACCAATGATAAAATCTCATTGATCGGAAGAGTAGCGCTCACTGATGGGCCTGTCGTGTCAGTTTGTGTTTCAGCACACAGAGCAAGATCTACTGGAACAAGGTTGCAACGTTTACAGCCCAATCTCGCCAACTGGAGAGTGGCGGTAAATAAAAGGCTGGGCAGTAACCTCCAACGCCACCTGCGCCATCAATCCTTGAACAACACTAATAACGTAGGAATTCCGTACATCAGAACATGACTCATCCAAGTCGGTTAACATCCGCCACAGGGTACCTGTCACCGACTCGGTCAATGAATAATATGTTTATTCTCGCAGAAACACAGACTGCATCACTCCTCCTTCAAACCCACGATTCTCGTGCCTTGATCGTCGACGATGTGGCATCTCCGGTGTACCACATCAATAATCTTCTCTCTGGTTCCTAGTTTTCCCTTGATCAGGCTCTCCATATCCGAAAGCAGCCCAGAGAGCGAGACAGGGCCATCCTTGCACGACAATCCGATTAATTCTACTATCTTGGACTCTGACGGCAGTGCGAACTCCATGGGATTGACAGAGTGATCCAGAGAAGCGTCAGGGAACGATAGTTGTGGCATCTGGGAGCGGTAGGCAGAGTCGTCTGAGAAAAACCGATCCACAATCTCAGGCGACACATCATGAAGCTTTTCTGGGGACCATGCCGGTCGTCCCTGAAATTTGTCTACCAAGACTGCGCTTATGCCTGTGCAAAAATCAGGGCTGGCACCGCTCTGCAAGAGGATTAGATTCCTGCATCAAACACCGATCTCAGCAAGATGTGACTAACACAGTAAGCCGTAGCAATTCCCATCTCCATTTGCAAAGCGTCCCGCAGTGACATGTTCATTCCACGGCGGACAGCTGCGAGTGCCACTTTAAGGCTCGTGGGGCTGCGCATGTGAAGGTTTTCCAAGGTCTGCTTTGCCCACCCGCTGACACGGAGGTCTGGGGAACTTGAGAACGTCATCAGACTCTCAACTATCATTTCCACGGAGTTGTGACGAAACGCGGAATCCAGAGCACCGCGGACTGTACCCATCAATTTCCCAAACGGTTCGTCCGGCTGACGCTCGCTGTGTAGATCCTCGATCGTGCAATTGATCTGGGAGAAAGATGGATCTTCATATTCAGCCAAACGACCCATGAGACTGGGGATGGTCCTCGAAGGGACATAGTGTGTCGCAAGGCCAAGCTCGCTGTCGACAAGTCAAGTGGTAGCTTGTGGGCGATGTTTTGCACTTACAAGACTTCCCTGCCAACCAATGTATCCGATGTCAAGGCGAGATAGGCGCCCAGTTCGCCATCCATCCTTGACAAGAAAAAACTCGCTCCAACATCCGGGCAATATCCAATCTTGGTTTCTGGCATAGCAAAGACAGTCTTCTCAGTCGCTATCCTGAAGGGTGCACCAATGCTTAGACCGACTCCTCCTCCCACTGCCGTTCAAGTGGGCATCAGCGAAGGACAAAGGCTACGTCATAAGACATACTGGTGATACCATCGAGGACGGCTACATAGGGTTTGGGTAAACGGGCCAAGATGAAATCCAGCTCAAACCTGTGAAGTAGATGAGATATTGATAGGGCGTTCGCAACAACGTGCTTACTCGTCTTTGAAAAATTGTATGGCTGCGGGACGCGTGGTATCGTCGAGTGAGTCCTTCAGGACGGCTGCACCTCGTGAAGCCATGCATACACCACCTTGAATCAAAAGGCTCACTTGCGACATCACCTCCTGCACAGAACGCGCGACCAACCCCAGTTCCAATGACCATCTGACAGAGGTCGGACTTTGACCATACCTACACAGGCCCATCAGCAAATAAAAAGACAGTGGACATAACGCCAGCAGACCTGGAGCTGGGGTCGAAGGGAGTTGATCATTTCGCTATTCAGGGCATTGAGTTTTTTAGCTCTATTGAGCACGTAGGTGCGAGCACATCCATTTGACTGGAAGATGATTGGCTGGGAGGGGTGAGCTGAGCCACGGATCATAGACGGAAAAAAACTAGTAGTAGCACCTGTTCGAATTGGGGAGTGCCTGTAGACATGTGGGTAGCGATTGCGCGAGTTCTAGCAAGTGCTGGTAATGGTCTGTTACGAGACATCCTTGCAATTGTAGTGGCTGCTAGCATACTGTGTACACGGCGGATATGGGACGACCGAGCGACCGACAAGAGGGAACCGTGCACGGGGTATGAGAACAACTTGCACTGCTACCTAAAATCGCATAATGGAGCCCACCACTCGGGTAACTGCAGGAACGAGGTTTCGCCTGTCTTCTGGCCACCTTGGTACGGTCAGATACATTGGTCAGGTCACAGGCACGGACGGTCTATGGTACGGCGTGGAGTGGGATGATCCCTCCCGTGGACGACACGACGGCGTCAAGGACGAGAAACGTTACTTCGAATGCCGGTACGCCGTCCTTCCCTCATCACTTTCCATTACAATCAAATTTTCATCTGAAGAATACCGAATGCCGGGTCTTTCATCCGTCCATCGGTCGCAAATTTATCATTTGGGCGCTCCTTCTTGACTGCTCTCGCGATGAAGTACATTGAAGTCGAGCATGGCTCGGATGTTCTCGAAAAGGTCGTCCTCGGCTCCTCCAACGGTGCTATAGAGGTGGAGGCGGTTGGCCTCGATAAAGTTAGGCGGAACCTTGGTAATTTGAGTCGCCTCCGAGAGGTGAGCCTCGACTGCGAACTAGTGGCGACTGGCGATGCCAAGGGTGATATTCTCGCAACTTGCCCAAGTGAGATCACTGGTCACTTGGTCGTATTATTTCTGAATAGAGAAAAGATATTCACGGACTCGATTTGTCTGCTAGTCTGCTATCTACTTGGGAGTCGATAGCAAACATAACTGCCGAGCTGCCACGCCTGGAAAGGTTGGCGTTAAAGTAAGCGTTCCTTCGTCGAACGAGATTCAATTCACTTCACTCGATAGATAGCCGGAACCGTCTTTTACCTCTGGAACATGAAGTACCAACTCTAGCGTTTTCTTGTCTTCGTGAGCTTCAACTGAATAGTACACTTATCTCTTGGGCGGAGTTCAGGGATGTCGCAAGGTTCATGGCGAATTTACAATCCGTGGAACTGGGTTACAACTATCTCAAGTCTTTGAGTGCTCGGTCTTCATCAGATATCCCAGAGCTTCGGTCCATCAATCTTGAGGGCAATTTCCTAGACGATTGGATAAAAACAACCGATTCACTACGTGATTTAGCAGGGTATATGGTTCCAACGACTATCTAATAGCGGCACTGATACTGTCATAGCCTTCGACATGTGGTTCTTTCCGGGAACGGCATACGCTCAATCCCGTCTCTCAGCCCGGCGTTATCCCCGCTTCAGGGCATCAAAACCCTCGCCCTTTCAAAGAATGGCTTCAGGCGATGGCAATGCATAGATGCGTTACATGGCTGGTGTCCCAATCTTGAGTCCTTACGAATGGTCGGTAATCCGATGACTGATGGTACGGTGAAATGTTTTTGTTACATCATTGATCATTAAGGTGGATGGTAGACAGCAGTCTCCCCGCACATGCCCGACAATTCATTATAGCAAAGATACCATCTTTATTGACTCTTAATTCAACCGAGGTACGGCACCAATCACAAATTTTATTTATGCTTAGACACATGATCATTCAGATCTCTGTCCGGGAGCGAACCGATTGCGAACTGTTTTATCTCTCGTACATTTCAAAGCATGTCTCAGGGAGCGACGACGAGAAGGCACAGGAACACCCCCAATGGGTCGCGCTGTGTAATAGTGGGTTCAGCCAAGCTGGCGCCAATTGGAGTCGGAGTCACTTACGAAGGTCCATTCCCGGCAGAGCATGGTCGCCCGGTCGAGTCATCGGCCCCAAGAGAGCACGGGGATAAACTCAGCAAGCACCTAATAAGTGAGTGTCCGGGCATTTGCTCGGTCTTCAAGAAATGTTCAGTGCCACAGGTGTTGTTCTTCGGCTGTCTGCAGAGAGCCCGGCCAATTTGCACGAGCCAGTAGACATTGGATCACCCATTTTAGTCAAAGTTTTAAAAAGCATGAAGCTGGGTATCTTTCGGCTGAAGATTATCAAGTCACTCAAGATCGCTAACTCGCCAACCCGTGAGGCGATACAAGTGTGGGTAAAGTTACGGGATGGCTATGTTCCGTTGGACAATGACGGGCATGACTTGGAATGGTATGGGATTGAAGACGGGACACATTTAGTGGTGTATACAGGAAAATGACGATAATGTACTGGTCCACGGCGTTACCATTCCTCGTTCGCGCGCCGGTGGGCCAGAACACACAGCCGCACGTCCACTCGTCAACGAAGCGATCGACCCAGCCCAGCGCTGCAACGGACATACCTGGTTACCAACAGAATCAGGTCGGACAGGGAACGAATCGCCTCGCCATGGAAATACGCCCGAGTGGTGCGTTCCTGTTCCACGCCAGCGACATCGCCAAAGGCCAGTCCTTGGTGCCCAGAAAGACGTGGTTGCAAGGCCCTGTCTCGGAACTCTGGACGTTGCGAGTCGTGTCCGAGAGGGTCCAAAAATCCAGACGAGCGGCCTTATCCTCAGGGCGCGAAAATACGGACCAACGGCTTTCGACCAGTAAGTACAGCTGTTCGGCTCGTCCCATAACACGCCAAAGCCAAATTCGAGTTGACCATTCCTAAACGAATTCGCGAGACCATAATGCACCGGTTTCGTTCGGTGTAGTCCACGAACGACGACCATATGTCCTTCAACGCGCCCATCCACCGTCGCCATTGGCATGCCTCATAGCTCTATCGTCGTACCGATCGTCCCTTTCATCGCGCCTGCCTCCACGATCGTCACGGCGCCTGTTGTCATAGTCATCCCTGCGGCGATCATAATAATAATTAGGGTCTCTGCGGTCATCATCATAGCCTCCCCGCCGGTAATCATCGTACCCTGCAGGTTTTCTCTCTTCATAATCCCTCCTACCAGGAGGCGGAGACCTGGGGCGACGATCATCGTAGTCATTGCGGCGAGGAGGTGACTTTGATCGTTCGCGACGGTAGGGTCGTTCTTCCCTGTAAGGGCGTTCTTCCCTGTAACGGTCATCACGCACGGGTCGCTCTTCGCGACGGTCATCCCGTCGATAATTGTCGGGTCCACCGCGCTGCAGTCATATATCAATGCATGAAACCAACGACGTGGTGATGGTGAGCACTAACCGTTTCGTCGTACGCGACTCGAACGGGCCTTCCACGGAGATCCTTACCATCCAAATCTTTCACGGCACGATCTGCATCGTCACGAGACAGGTATTCAAGAACACTGGAAATTGACTGAATAAGATGGGAAGACATGCTGGTAGCTTGGCGTACCCTTGACCAGGGAAGTCGCGGTCAATATCCGCAAAGGAAACGCTGCCTGCTTCGCGCCCGAAATCCTTGAGATCCTGAGAGCCATCGTTGTCAAGATATAATAAAGGAACCACCAGCCATGATGAACCGTGGGACCTTCAAGGAAGTCCAAAGTAGTGTCCACCAGTTCATTTTGTACTTACCTGCCAACTTGTATCCCGAGAAATACCAGACACAATCAACCTAATGCCTGGAGGTCTCCGAGAGCGAGCACTAGAAGATGTGACTAAGTATAGGCACGGAGATAGCCATCATTTAAGATATACCCATAACCTCGGTCACTTTCGTACACATCCCGGCGAGGTCGACTTTCCTTGGCAAATTCAACTACGATGCTGGCTATGGTAAAAAAACCCGTACGCAACAATGAAAAATTAAGCTCACTTCGCACCCATGAACGTTTTACCATTGAAATGATGCACGGCGTCCTCGGCGTCCTGGAACAAACTTAGCAGGGAAAAACAAACAGACAGATAAAACCCACCCTTGAATTTTCAAACTCGACGAAACCAAAGCCTGGTAGTTTGCCTTTAGAGATGGTAGAGTAAGTTGAGAAACGAAATCACCGGTCATGACCCGGCAATCCACAATACGGCCATAGCCGTCGAAAAATTTTGCTACATCATCTGAACGAGCATCGGGGGGAAGTCCTATTGAAAGAGACCTCATAAACGTCGACATTTCGTAGTCCCTCTGGACAGACTTACTACCCAAGTAGAGGCGTCTAGCCATGATGGTAACAGTTGAAAAAAAACAAGATGAAGTTTGGCTGAGTTCGAATTCATTGCTTTTGAAGGTCCGTGCACAGCCGGCGAGAACCCCACACCATTGTACTACGGTACAGTAGTAACAAATTGTATCGTCATCACGATGTTTTCTAGCAAGTGCTGCCTGGGGCACTTCACCACCGGACTCTTGCGGCGCAAGTAAAGAAAAGGTGGTCCAGACCAATCGTACACATAGGGCAAGGCTGAGGCTGAGCAATCTCGAAACTGAACGACCATTTCATCCCAGATGATATCAATGCTGCGACCAGTTGATAGAGTTGAGGTCAATTCCCTCTTGCACCATCTCCCACAAAGGACTGGGGAGTTTGATGTCAGTGAGGCTAAAGCAAACATGTAAAACGGCGGACCTCATATCGCGGAGGCGATTGACAACCCGGACGATATGGCTAACCACAAAATCGATTTCCGCCTCGGTGGTGAACCGCCCAATCCCAAAACGAAGGGAGGAGTGCGCCATATCTTCGGCCGCCCCTAGATAAATGCCTGCATTAATAAAAAAGCTCATCGGTGGCCTTTGGTATACTCACCGAGGGCACGGAGTACGTACGATGGTTCCAGCGACGCTGAAGTACAGGCACTACCAGACGACAACGCGATATCCTGCACAAGATATAACCTGATGATAAGCATGGAAAAAGCCAAGGTACCCACTTTCAGGGCCATCAAAAGGCTCTCGCCTTCTACATACGAAAAAGATAAGTTGACGCATCCAGGATAACCGTTAATGTCCCCGTTACGGACGACGTGCTCGACCTGGGAGTTTATCCCAAGCAGAAGACGGTCTGCCAATTGTTTTATTCGGGTATGGTCTCTCTGCAGGTTTCGGATGAGTATAGGAAGAACATAGACTAGTCATTCAGTATATTGTGATCAGCACCCCTGCACACAAGTCATTACCAAGCCGGCAATCCATCTTAGTCTATAGCCGCTTGATTCCGCCAGATGGCAAGTGTGCAATTATCATCTTGAATCGACGAAGAAGTGTACTCACTGTCATCTCCAGCTTTGCTATTCGTGCTGCCTCGCCCATTCCGACCGCAAGCGCTGCTGGTAGGGTGCCACTGCGCAACCCGCGTTCTTGTCCACCTCCACTCAAAATTGGTTCAAGCCGAACTCGCGGTCTGCGTCGGACATAAGCAGCACCGATTCCCTTTGGGCCGTAGATTTTATGACCAGAAATGCTCATGAGGTCAATGTTCGACTCATTAACATCGATGGGGATTTTCCCCACAGCTTGTGCCGCATCTGTGTGAAGGTACACGCCGCGATGTTTCCCGATGATTGCGCCAATCTCCTTCATCGGCTGAATGACACCGGTCTCATTAT
>JBBPJX010000058.1:0-32997 GCA_038088955.1 Neotropicomus parvogracilis
AGAAAGATCCTGTCTTGTCTTGATTTCTACTGTCCCAAACGCAACAGTATCTGCACGGTAAACACGACCTGAGCGTGCCCGATAAAACGAAAGGCGGGGGAGTTGGAAAGCGATGCATGGAAGCGTCATGCGAGTCTCTGCAAACCTAGGTGTAGGAAGCTCGTTCAGCCGATCATACAACCTGAGCGCTGCGCCAATGTCAAATGAAGAAATGCTGAATGTGGTGATGATTCTCTTCATTTCCACGTCCGTAATGGGTGGAGGAAGGTGTGACGTTGCCGGTCCGTTAAATACGGCGATACGGGAGGGTAGGCAACTGTTGAACCGGGCCGACTCTCCTGTCCAAGCAAGGATGCTCACATCTCCAGATCGGGTGAGAATGTTCGCTAGCAGGCGACCTAGTGATGCTTCACCCTCGCCGTATATCGCAGGTATACCGACGGCCGAGAAAATTCCCAACAACGAGTACGCAGCATCCTCCACCAGCGTCGTCTCGCGGGTCGAAGCGAGACGCAATTTCTCCCGAATGCCAGTCAATCCTGGACGAAGCGCCATCAGCTGCCGCGAAGGCACCCCCGTAGCTTGTTCCATCTCCGAAATAACTTGTGACGACTCCTTGTGATTCGGTACCCTCGAACCTCCATAGAGAGTCCATTCTTCGGTATAGAAGTGGACGATCTTCGAGGCAACGTATTCCTGGAGCGTCCAGGCACGAGTGTTCCAGATGCTCTTCACGAGAGCGCCACACTGCGATGACGAACGGACACCACGAAGGAAAACGATCATCATCGCCGATCCCTGGTACCACTTGAACATAGCCACCAGGGCTTCTTGAAGAACAAAGTGGTCCGATTTGTCGATGCAGCAAGTGTCGCTCCAAGCCCAATTGAATCCGGCGTCTCGAACAATCTTGCAGAACGTTTGCAACTTGTCATGAGTTGAAGACTGATCGAGATCGTACACCGCGATGTGTACCACCTGATGAAACAGTGGTTCATTGTTTTCCCACTTGTGCGACAGCATGACGTATCGGAAGTACTGTCGTACTTCACGTTTGATTCGAACGTAGTCGATGCGTCTCGTCATCGATGATACGAGTTCGTTGAAGATTGGTTTACATTCGAATGCAGATGCTTGCTCGGCTTTATCGTGAAGGCGACCGGTTGTCGTGTCGATAAGCACGCGTGGCGAGTGACGGATTGTCTTCTGGACGATCTTGCGAATCGTCGCTCGGGTACTAGATGGGCTGACGTACTGGTCACCACTCCCTATCCAATAGTGTGAACACCCCATCTTTATCATGGTGGGGGCAGCTCACATTGAACGCCGTGGTCGGGCGACTCTGCAATCCTCGAGAGCATTGCCTCGAATGCCTCGATCGCATTCTCGTAGTCTCTTGCCTTGTCTAAAGCTGCGTGCTTTACTTCATATCCAAATGGCGAGGACGGATCGAGTGCAATCGCCTGATGATGATCCGTAACTATAATTTGCCTGTACAAACCAGAATCGCGCAACTTGCCTGGTTTGCATCATCTAGAGCCTGTTTCCATGACCCGGATGCCACGTGTGCCTTACCTCGCTTGACGAGAATGCTCTGTGGCGAAGGGGGATCGAGGGACAATGCAGTCGTATAGTTGGAAACACCCTCATTGTGTCGCAGAGCTCCCACTGCCGCATCCCCGAGATACTCCAGTTTCTTGGCAAAACGCTGTCTGAAGTCTGGGACATCACTACGTAAATAACGAACTCCCACAATGGCGACGACCACTCACCAAGAACCCACTGTAAATCTTTGCCATGCAAGTTCGTCTCTCCTCCCAATTCACTCGTCATTTGGTAGAAACACTCGACCGCATCCGTAACATGGTCGACGCTTTCAAGATGTTCACATATGATCTGATATGTTGCGACTCTGGGAAATGGGAGCTGTAAAACTAGTGTCAATTCAACGAAGGGCACCAGAGTGAAAGAGACGCTCACGCTATGAGCGGCAATCAATGCATTTCTCCACGTACGATCTGCCAATGTCGCTTTGACCCACGCTCTCAAATCCGGTGCGGGGGCGGTACGGGGCGCTGGTACGTTATTGTTGCGGGATGCACGTGAGATTATGCTTGGTATACCCTAGGGAGCGAAAGAATAAGAAGTTGGGAAGGCATGCGATGATCCGACGAAATACCACACTGACAATGATACCCGAAAGACCATGAATGCCCATTTTCCCGTTCACTCCACCAACTGCGAGAAACCTGTCGTCTGGAGAGATTGCTATGGAAAGTATTTCTTCGGGATGCTGGATGGTTAGAGTAAGCTTCTCATGCGTCGAGGTGTCCCAAAATGTGACGGTATGATTTGTACCATGCGCAATTAACTTTCCATGCCACAGTGGGGTAATGCGCGAGTCTGAGTAGGAGGTACCGAGTACTGGTAATTCTGAGACTACCGACCCGTTGGAAGAGTCAAGTAGCTTGACTTCGTTGCCAAATATAACAAAGAGGACATTGTTGAACCCAGACCAATAAAGACCTTTATTTTGGCCCGTAAATACCGGTCCGCTTGACATTTTTCCCGAGATTTTGATAAGCAAGCGACCATCATTGCTATTCCAGATGAAGATGGATTTATCTGGATAACTTGTGAGTGTCGCGATTCGGTCACCTTGAGGGGAATATTTCGCTGCTACCACCCCCTTCTCGTGGTACAATGTTAGTACTCGGTTGCGAGCTACAATGTCAGAAACAATGGTCGTTCCACTGTTCGATGCAGAGGCTAGGCGAGTCGAATCTGGGGAGAAATCGATGCCGTAAATGTTGTACAAGTCATCGTGGAGCTCGAACGCTTGTTCGTATGTCTTTGCATTCCATACGAAGACTTCGCCAGAGGATGTCCCCGCTGCAATCCATCTGGCGTTCTTGGACACAGCGAGACAGTTGACTGACGAGGTCGTATCCATTTGCCCCACTTGCTTTCCATTTTTCACTCGCCACACGCGAACTCCTTTCGCTGTCTTGATCCTTGCACTGGTCACGAGATACTCGCCGTCAGGCGCGAACGTTATCGCCCGTACACCATTGTCGGTACTAATTTTGACCGGCGGGAAGTCCCCTTGTATGATGGTCGGTGCTTCAGCGTGAATACAATTACATCTCGCCAATACGCACCAGACATGACTACAGAGTAGGCAGTGGGCTGACGCACGGCGCTATTGTTCCTGGACGCATATGATACTGTTTTGGGGATACCCTGGGAAGCAAAGGGGTAAAAACATTGTGGAGGCAAGCAATAATCCGACGAAACACCACACTCACAGTGATACTCGAAAGATCGTGGATGCTCATTTTCCCGTTCTCTCCGCCGATTGCGAGAAACTTGTTGTCGGGAGAGATTGCAATTGAAGGTATGTCTTGAGAGTATTTAATAGTTAGGGCGAGCTTCACGTGTGTCGAGGCGTCCCAAAACGCGACAGTACGATCTTCAGCATGTACAATGAACTTCCCATGCTGCAGCGGAGTGAGCCGCGAGACTGAGTGGGCGGTACCGACTACCGGTAATTCTGAGACTACCGACCCGTTGGACGGGTTAAGTAGCTTGATTTCGTTTCCAAATACAACATAGAGGTCGTTGTTGACCCCAAACCAGAAGAGACCTTTATTTTGGCCCGCGGATACTGCTTCACTTGACATTTTTCCTGCGATTTTGATGAGCAAGCGACCATCGTTGCTATCCCAGATGAAAATGGATTTATCGGGATAATTCGTGAGTGTCGCGATTCGATCGCCTCGAGGGGAATATTTCGCTGCTACCACCCCCTTTTCGTGGCGCAATGTCAGTACTCGGTTGTGAGCTACAATGTCGGAAACAATGGCTGTGCCACTGTTCGACGCGGAGGCCAGGCGAGTAGAGTCTGGGGAGAAATCGACGCCGTGGATGTTGTACAAATCATCTTGGCGTTTGAAGGTTTGTTCATATGTTGTTGCGTTCCATACGAGGACTTCCCCGGAAGCTGTCCCCGCTGCAATCCATCTGGCGTCTTTAGACACGGCGAGACAGCTGATCGACGAGGCCATATCCATTTGTGCCACTTGCTTGCCATCTTCGACCCGCCACACGCGAACTCCTTTATTCATTTGTGTCCGAGTCTTTCCACCGCTCACGAGGTACTTGCTGTCAGGTGCGAATGTTATCACCCGTACATCATTATCGGTATTGATCTCGACCAGCAGGGAGTGCCCTTGCACGATAGTCGGAACTTTAGCATGAACACAACTGCATCTCACCAGTACGCACCAGACATGACGACAGAGTTGCCTGCAGAGAGACGACGCACGCAACAGAACTAAAAAGCTCGTGCCTTGGATTACGCACCCCATCGCTAGTTCAGCGCTTTTCTGGAACCCCGTTAAGGCACGGTACCAAAGGTTAGCAAGAGCTTCCGAGGAGGGGAAAAAGGTACCACGGCCAATAACCGAGTCTCTCACGTCCAATGTTTGCACTGACCTCACCTGTTTCCCGACCAGCGGGGAATGATATCAACGAGTCTAACTGTTGAGGGCCGGAACACACTGCAGGCTGGCAAATTGGCACATCTTGGAAGGAATGAACAAGCAAGCGACCCCGACTCCGAGGACATGCGGAGACAGTCATTCACTAGCTATGTCAATGAGATGTAGCGAAGTAGATTTGAACGCCGTTGACAATGAAACGCGTCAACAACTCTGGAGACTGGAACTGATGAGTCGGTGGCAAAAATATATCATTTGTTGTCCAATCAGGCGTGAGTTACAGAACATCGAGCGTGCGAACATCGTCGAGAATATTACCCAACGAGAAGTTCTCCTGGAATCGTCCAGTGATTAGGCAATCTGCCGCGACCCGCACGTACTCCATTCCACGCCGGCCTGTCGGTGCCAGTAAGAGCGCACCAAATGGCTGTCTGAGGTGCGCAACAAACCGTCGTGCACGCATCTCTCTGTCCACTGCAGGAACCATGTGCGCAGGAGCAGAGATGGACAGAGATTTGAATTCAAGAAGTGACGATGAATCGTCGTTGAATTCATCTTCGTATATTTCTTCGTCAGAGGCTGCTTCGTCGCCTGTGTCTGGCGAAGGCGGTGGCATGTTGTCGTCTCCCATGTATGAATCACCGTGCACATCCTCGCGCTCCAGTAGGGTGTCCAGCCAGGGGTGGACGAGATACAGTGATTTCATCCGAGAAAGATCCCGTCTTGTTTTGATTTCGATTAAACCAAAGGCAGCAGTATCGGCGCGATAAACTCGACCCGAGCGTGCCCGATAAAGCGAAAGACTGGAGATTTGGAAGACGATGCACGGAAGCGTCAACCGAGTCTCTGCGAACCTAGGTGTAGGAAGCTCGTTCAGCCGATCGTACAACCTGAGTGTTGCATCAAGGTCGGGTGAAAGGTTGTTCCATTCTGTAACGATTTCCGCGTCTGCAATGTGTAACGGGAGGTGCGACGTCGGCGGTCCGTTGAATACAGTGATACGGGAGGGTAGAGAACTGTTAAACCGGCCCGACTCTCCTGTCCAAGCAAGAATGCTCACATCTCCAGATCGGGTGACGATGTTCGCTAGCAGGCGTCCTAGCGAAACATCACCGCCCTCACCGTATATTGCAGATATACCGACGGCAGAGAAAATGCCCAACAACGAGTACGCAGCATCTTCCACCAGCGTCGTCTCGCGAGTAGATGCGAGGCGCAATTTCTCTCGAATGCTGGTTAATCCAGGACGAAGTGCCATCAGTTGCTGCGGAGACACCCCTGTGGCCTGTTCCATCTCAGAGATCACTTCTGACGACTCCTTGTGGTTCGACAGTGTCAGGTCTTGATAGAGAGTCCATTCCTCGGTGTAGAAGCGGACGATCCTGGACGCGACATATTCTTGCAGTGTCCAGGCACGAGTGTTCCAGATGCTCTTCATGAGAGCACCACGCTGTGAAGAGGAACGGACACCACGAAGGAAAACGATCATCATCGCAGATCCCTGGTACCACTTGAACATAGCCACCAGTGCTTCTTGAAGAACGAAGTGATCCGATTTATCGATGCAGCAAGTGTCGCTCCAAGCCCAATTGAATCCGGCGTCTCGAACAATCTTGCAGAATGTTTGTAGCTTGTCATAAGTCGAAGATTGGTCGAGGTCGTACACTGCAATGTGTACCACCTGATGGAACAGTGGTTCGTCGTTTTCCCATTTGTGTGATAGCATGACGTATCTGAAGTACTGCCGTACTTCACGTTTGATCCGGACGTAGTCGATCCGTTTCGTCATCGATGACACGAGTTCATTGAAGATTGGCTGAGATTCGAATGCAGATGCTTGCTGGGCTTTATCGTGAAGCCGACCGGATGTTGTGTCAATAAGCACGCGTGGCGAATGACGAATAGTCTTCTGGACGATCGTACGAATCGTCGCTTGGGTACTAGATGGACTGATGTACTGGTCACCACTCCCTATCCAACAGTGTGAACATCCCATCTTTATCATGGTAGATGCAGCTCACGTTGAATGCCATGGTCGGGCGACTCTGCAATCCTCGATCGCATTGCCTCGAATGCCTCGATCGCATTGCCTCGAATGCCTCGATCGCATTCTCGTAGTCTCCTGCTTTGTGAAAAGCTGCGTGCCTCATTTCATAGCCCAATGGCGACCACGGGTCGAGCATGACCATCTGACGATGATATGTCACTATGAATTACATGTATGAGACGAAATCGCGTGACTTGCCTGATTTGCGTCTTCTAGGGTGTGTTTCCACGATCCGGACGCCATGCGTGCCTTACATTGCTTGATGAGAATGCGGTGTGGGGAACGGAGATCGAGGGACAAAGCAGTCGTATAGTGGGAAATAGCTTCATCTTGTCGTAGAGCATCCACGGCAGCATCCCCAAGATACTCCAGTTTCTTCAGCAGACGCTCTTTGAAGTCTGACAAAATTGCTACGTAAGCCACAACACCCCAAGATGGTGACCACTCACCAAGAACCCATAGCGAATCCTTGCCATACAAGTCCGCCTCTCCTCCCAATTCATTCACCAATTGGAGGAAACACTCGAGCGCATCATAGATGCGGTCTATGCCTTCGAGACATTCACATATAACCTGATAGGTTGCAACTCTGGGAAAATGGTACTGCAAACCTAGTGTTAATTCTATGAAGGACACTAGAGCGAATCAACACTCACGCGTCTAGCAGCAAGCAAGGTGTCTTTCTATGTACGATCTACCAATGAAACTTTCGTCCAGTCTCTCAAACACGGTGTGGGGGTGGCGTGAAGAGTCAACGCGTCATTGTTCCGGGATGCACTCCAGTGTGAGGCTGTGTTTACGCCCTAGGAAGCGCAGGGACATGAGCGTTATGAGGTCACACAGTTATTCACACTCACAGTAATGCTCGAAAGACTATGAATGCTGATTTGCCTGTGGTACCCGCCAATTGCGAGAAGCGTGTCGTCTGGAGATATTGCGATGGACAGTATGCCTCGAGGGTATTGGATGGTTTGAGTGAGCGTTACATGCGTGGAGGTATCATAGAGCGCGATAGTACGATGTTTGGTGTGTACAATGAACTTCCCACGCTGCAGTGGGGCAACGCACGAGAAGTAGGAGGCGTCGAGTACTGGTAATTCTGAGACCACCGACCTGTTGGTTGCGTCAAGTTGTTTGATTGAATTGCTGGTTAAGACGAAGAGGCAGTCGTTGGACCAGGAGAGAACTTTTTCGGCACCTGAGAACACCACTGAGTCTGAGATTTTGATGAGCAAGTGGCCGTCGTTGCCATCCCAGATGAAAATCCCATTAAAACGGGTGGCTGTCGCGATTCGATCGCCTTGCGGTGAGTATTTCGCTGCTACTAGACTGAAGTTATGGCGCAATGTTAGTACCTGGCGGTGCGAAGCTGAAACGTCAGAAACGATGGTTGTGCCGTTTCCTGACGCAGAGGCCAGGCGAGTCGAGTCCAGCGAGAAGTCGACGTCATTAAAATAATGAACAGAGTCATCGTAGAGCTTGAAGACTTGTTCGTATGTCGTCGCGTTCCATACAAAGACGCCGTCATACTTTGTCCCCGCTGCAATCCATCTTGAATCCTTGGATACAGCGAGACAGTTGACCCATGGTGTCTTCATTTCTGCCACCTCCTTGCCATCTTCCACTCGCCACACTCGAACGCTGCTTTTCACCGCTCACGAGAAATTCGCCATTCGTTGTGAACGTCACCATCCATACGTCTTTACTGGTAGCGATTTCGATCAGTGGGGTGTGCTCTTGCGTAACTTGATGGGTGGTGCTTCAGCATGGATCTAGCTGCATCTCACCGGTACGCACCTGTCATGACGACAGAGAAGGCAGTAGAAAGGCTGAAACGCTGTAGTTTTTGGGAAATGAATATGCCCCGTGGCCGCCGCACTGATACATATAATCAGCGCACTCTATCACTGGTTCGGTGCCTTTCTGCCAAATCTTTCCTCCGTCAAGCCACCAAAAATTGGCAGGAGAGCGAGGAAAGTCCCGTGAGTCTCCCATGTTCAACGCGTTTGCCATGTTCCCGACCGGCGGGAGATATTATCGACGAGTCGAACTGCTGGGACGCCTCGGGGCCCCGAGGAGTTGAATGCACAGGCTGGCGAACTGGTACATATTTTGGAAAGGGATGAGAAGCAGGCGATCCCAAGTACACTTGTTCGGATTATAATAATTCACCAGCAATGTCAATAAGACATGTTTTCTGGTCAGCCAGCGATACAGATTTGAACGCCGGCCACGAAGAGACGTACCAAGAACTCTGCTGCGTCAGAGAACATCATGATATGGTGGCTAAAAGCACCTAGTCATACTGATATGAAAATACCATTCGATCCAATTAGATGTGAGTTATAGAACATCGAGTGTGCGTAGATTGTGAAGGTTATCATGTCTACCCGTAGGTGCTAGCAAAAGTGCACTAAATGGCTATTTGAGGTGCGCAATGAGTCGTCGTGCGTGCATCTCTCTGTCCAACGGAATCGTACGTGTGGGGGTTGACAGCGACTCGCCGAGTTCAGAAGCGATGAAGTATCGTCAGGCTCGTCTTCCCTACCATCTAATTCCTCGTCAGCAAGTGCTGTCGTACTTTGGGCTTCATCTAAACGTAGTCACGAGGTGGACCGGTGGTCATGTTGATCAAGATACGCGGCAAATGACGGATAGTCTGCTGAACAATCGTACGAACCGTCGCCTGCGCGATGAACGACACGATGCGCTGATCATTGCACTCTGTTTGATAATGTGACCAAGGGAAGGGAAGGAAACTCCAAAGAAGTTGCCGATCATCTCCAAAAGCATCGCAGACCCTCCACAAGTTATGATTTGGGGGATGCCTACAGGCCCGCCGTGCTGTGTTTGCCGTATAGAACGCTTTCCCCCGCCAAGGAAGGCGGGGGTCGTGGTGTATGACCTTGATCTCATAACATTATTTCCACTAATCGGTTATCTTTGCCTCTCTGTTCGCGCACTGGTTGGGCCTCTGTTGGATGTATAATGACCCAATACATGTCGCCGTGTTTGCCATGTCGTCGAGCATTCTTGAGGCATGCCCAGAATACCACACGAGTGGTGTTGGGCGACGGACAACCAGTGGGAAGCTTCGAGAAATATTTTTACGTGCAGAAACGGAAGCATGGAAGGACCAATGGGGTGACACCGATATCATAGAGTTCGTTGGGACTCACAAGTACATTGTCCGTTGTACAACAACGTTCTCGCGCTGGATTGAGTGGGGGTTCAAGAATGTTGAGCAAATGTTGGGTTTAAGCGTTGTGTTGGTTTCTCCAGGGAATCCCGGTTTGTAAATATGCTGATTGGGCCATCTGAATTGTCGGGCCCTTGATATGATATTGTCCAGTGTATGAAAATGCCTCGGCTTTTTTTTTTCAACTCAAACTAGGACACCTTGGAGAATGTCGACGTAGCACATGGCAGGTTGCTCGAACATTCATAGGTCGTCATATCGCGAACTGGACACTGCGGTGCCCAGAGCTTTTGAATTGTTTTGACGAAACCCCTCAATCTTTACGTCGTGTTCTCAACAAGGAAGTTGCTAGCAGTACGAATTACATAAGACTTGGTCTTGTACCACTGACGCGTATAAAGGTACGACCGGATCTTCTTGCTCTTCAGTACGCATCCAAGGGTATCCGATGCCTCGTCCTCCTTGTCGATTCTTCAACACTCCTGCTGGTTGCAACAGAGGCAACCAGTGCAACTTTGCACATACACCTCGTGGTGATACCGGGCTTCAACCTTCCCCAACCCCTGACAACCCTTCTCCGCCACAAAACACCTCTCATTTAAATGGCAATGGAAATCCCCCTCCAGGTGTCTGCAGGTTCTTTTGGGAGCAGGGCAGATGCAACAGGGATTTCAATTGTCACTACAAACACACCCAAAAAGCGGATGCTACCCCCATCGCCGGGTCCCCTTCATCTGCCACCGTGTCGCGATCCGCTACCGTCCTACAACGTATCGCACCCTTTTTGACTGGGAAAGGCCTGTCGAAGATGAGTGGCAGTGGAACGGACGGGTTTTTTCCCGTAGATTCCTCTTTATCTCCGTCCGAAGCGCACAACACACTGAAGACATACCTTTATGATAACTACAAGTTCAGAAATGCCTTCCAAGTCTACTCGTTTTTGAAGGCACTTAATAGTGCCACTGCCTCTAATGCAGGTTGGGTATGTCATGTGGTCTTTGATTGTCGCAGTGACCAGCGTACTGAATTGTTTCCCAGACACAAGAAGATGGTCAAGTAAGTCTTGGAAAATGATATCGATGTTCTCGCATAATGTTAATCGCATCTTCTCGAACAGCTCCTTTTACAGACCATGGCTTCTGTACGTGATTATTTGAACTCCCCTATATACTTTGTCCTTATTTTGCTTGCAGCAAAACGGGTTGCATCGTCTCATCGATATCATACGTTGGCCACGGGTATCAGCGCATGCAGGAAACAACCGTGACATCCTTTCTTTCCAGCGAGGAATACTGCCCGTGTTGCGCGTCAGTTTTCTCGTTGAAATCTCATTTCGCTTACGCTTACTCTATGCAGTACTTATCGTCTGACTTCGTGGTCAAGAGTACGCTCGTAACCCGAGTGAAGTAAGAAGTCCTAGATGAATTTCCTTGTTCGCTACTAATTAAGAGTGATTGCAGCACGCTCTTCACTCAGGTTCTACAGAATCTTGACGAACTTGCCAATACGATCGAAAACAGTATGGCTGCCATCATGGCCAATCATTCCTTTAGAGATCCTGGGTTTCTGACGGACCACCCTCAGCTTGGTCCTCAAGTTTTGGCATCTATAGCTGGCGTCCTGGACGAGTATGTCGATCTCAAGCATTTGCAGGGTCCGTTTTAAGTTACGCCCTATAGATGTCTGGTGCGATTTAAGAACGCTGTGGCAACGCATCCGCGCCTTGTTACGCTGGTCAAAAATCTTCGCTTCTGGTTTGACCAGTGGGCCACTGGGATTTTGGCATCTCTGCCAATATTCGACAACCCCTTCCAAAACATTGAAGGTCCTGTTCGTGATCTCCTTATCAATGCACTCAAGGAAAAAGTGAACCGTCTAGAGTCGATCGTCAGTCGTGAACTCAGGAAGGAAACGCGCTCCAATTCTCGCAAGAATCCGTCCAATGGTTCATATGGACCATCAAATGAGGGACTCATCGCTGCGCTGCACGGCACTTACGATCCCCCTGGAGATCTACGTCCGGATGGTCCCCGACACGATAATGATTCCGTGGACATCTACGACATTCGTGTTGCTCCAACCCATCAAGAGTTGATGTGCCGAACTCGACCATTTCTTCCGGCTAGCTTCTTCGAGGCGCCTCACCATTTTCCAGCAGACTCTATGGAGCGCTTGCTCGATGTCCAGTATCGTCTTTTAAGAGAGGAGCTCACGTGAGTTCTTTGGTTATCTCCGTTTACATTGTATTCAATCTTGATTGTAGCGCCCCTCTGCGGATGGCAGTACAGTTCATACAAGACGATCTTAATGACTTGACTCGGCGCAAAACGAAGCTTGGTGAAATCCTACAGAGAGGGGGAGGAAAGTACCATGGAGTCGCCAGCAGCCACGAGTCTCTCATGTTCAATGTCTACACCGACGTCACCTTCGCTTCATTAGTTCCCGACTGGCGGGGAATATCGACAAGTCTAACTGTAGAAACCCCCCCAGGTAGAGCGCGTTCCGCACAGGCTGGTGCACGTGTCGCGTTTTGGAAAGGAATGAGCGGAAAGCGACTTGTTCAAGGCGGGCTCGTCGCTCTTGTTTGCAAGAGTCATACAGGCGTATCCGTCCATCTCGGAACCATAGCAAGTTCGCTCGCAGAGCTGACGGATCACGTTCAAGGGAATGCGAATCGCATCAAGATCAGAGTCGTCTTTTTTGACAGCGACATCGAATTGCGCATTCTTTCCGAGCTGAGGACCGGACGTTCCTCCTTGGAGGACATCAAAGTCGTTGTTGAATCGCCAGTCTTATTTGAAGCCATTCGCCCCTTCCTGGAAGCGCTTAAAACAGTGCCGGAGACCGTCCCCTTTTCCCGTTATCTCGCCTTTCGTCCACCCGGTTACTTGGAGGCATGTACGGTCGATCCTCCGAAGTATACGCGAATTCCGGGCTTCAGCTTCCAGTTGGCATCGCTGTTTGACCAAGGAGCCGAACTAGATGATCTTCAAATGGCTGTTTCTGATAAGAGTTCGGTCGACCGTGCCCGCACAGAGCTCCGTCGCGCAAGTCGACTTGATCCTAGTCAGGCAGATGCTGTCATCGCCGCACTGTCAAATGAAATCGTGTCGATTCAGGGGTGAGCTAGGCTTCTCGTTTAACACCAGCCCGTCGTTGACGTCATTCTCAGACCACCTGGTACTGGAAAGGTGACGTTTTTGACCCATCAACGAACCCCCTCTGCTGATCTCAACGACTCTTCTGATATTAGAGCTACACGGGTATTGAGCTCTTGCGCGTGCTTATCGCGAATAATGTTGGTCTTATCCTTATGATCGCGTTCACCAACCATGCACTCGATCATATGTTGTGTTCCGTTCTTGATGCGGGCATAACTACAGATATCGTTCGCTTGGGTTCTCGTGCATCCGAACCTCGCATCGCCGAATATTCAATCGAGACACGCGAGTTGGTTGCTGGACAGTCTCGTCTTGATCACGCGTACAATACCAAGTATCGCGAATTCAAGTCTGTGGGTTTAGAAATCTCCCAGTTGATCGACCGCATGAACAAGATCGATCTCGAGTCGGACTCATCGGAAATCGCTAAATACTTGGAACTATCTCATCCGGAACACCATGCTCTGTTGTCTGACCTACCTCTATGGATCGAAGTTGCTAAGAGCCTCTCTCAGGACGATTCCGAGTCTGGAGGAACGTGGCAAAAACAGGGGCGCAAAGGAAAAGTTATCACCGAGGACACTTCCGTATATGCCTTCTGGAAGAACTGTGGCGATCTCGATTTTCTGGAAATGGTTGTCAATCCGATTATTCCCAACTTTCCACAAACCAACAGTTTGTTTCCTGAACTTGGCGGACCTGGTCCTTCTGTTTCTTCCAATCGTTTCGAGATCTTACAGGCAGAAGACGCAGCGGATGTCGAGGACAAAGAGGAAATTGAATTCAACGAGTCCGATGATGAAAGCTTTGAAATGTTACCCGAGAAGATTTGGATGACTGCTAATTTTTTCGACGCACCGGATTCCAGTGTCGACTGGGAGGCAGAGAAAGCAAAGTCCCCCGCCTCACCAACTGAACCGCTTCCCTCGTCTACCCCTATCGTGGAAGCGGCAGTGGAGCCCCCTTACCCCTCCTATGTTAGCGATGCGGTGGGGTTCTTCGCAGCCCTAGGCGAGGATAGCACTCCACGGATTCCCTGTTCCAAACGAACGCTGGAAGCTCTCCTTGTTGATGGGCCCAAGGTTTGGGAGATGAGTCGACACGAACGAAAAACGTTGCATGCATTTTGGATCGAACAAGCGCGAGATCTACTTCAACGAAATCAACAGGACGAGTTCGGCCGTCTCAGAAAGAAGCACGCTGAAAAGGTTCGGGAGTACAATGAAATCAAGGAAGAGGTGGGTTATGTGGACTGCGGGATTTCTCGGCTGAAACCTTACGATATAGGTTCGAAGAGACCTGTTGAAGAACGTCAAGATCATTGGATGTACTACGACAGGTACTCAAACGACAAGACTTCATGATTCAACCGTTGACGTGTCCTCCCTACAGGTGCCGCCAAACTCGGCACGCTACTCAGGGTATGCCATCCACTTCTATTATTATCTCTTTTATAGTGTTGACGCAATGTTTTAGTCATTGTCCCCTAAGGTACTGATGGTCGAGGAGGCTGGACAGGTACTCGAGGCCCACGTGCTAGGGAGCCTTGTGCCATCGGTGGAACATCTCATCCTCATTGGAGATCCTCTCCAACTTCGACCTACTCTGAATAATTTCGGTATGTTTCGTCGCCACGTACACATACATAGCTCGAGTTTTCGTTTCATAGCTCTATCGATGGATCACCCGCGAGGAAAAAAGTTGTATCGATTCGACATGTCGCTCATGGAGCGCCTGTCGACGTCCGGTCTGCCCATGTCCCGCATCGATGTGCAGCGGCGAATGCGCCCTGCGATATCGAGCCTCATCCGGTGTGCATCTCAGCGTTCACCAGCGTCAACCAGGTAACTTACAAACGGATAGAAACACGCTGTACGAGGGACTCCAAGACCATGAACTAGTGACAAAATATCCCGACGTTCGCGGAATGGTGAAGAACCTGTTCTTTGTCACCCACAACCATAAGGAAAATGGTGGGATAGACGATACTGCGAGCAAATACAACACGTACGAGGTAATATTACACTCTAATAATTGAAACAGGACTTATGTCCGGAAATCAAGGTCGAAATGATCCGGGATCTCGTGCTCTACCTCCTCCGGTAAGCTGTCTCGTATTCGCGGTATCGTTTGTCGCGCTTAGCTTTTCCTAGACAAGGTTGTTACTCAGAGGAGGGTGATATTGTAGTCTTGTGCGCATACTTGGGACAACTTGCCCGGCTCAGAGATGCGCTAGGTGGTGAAGTCGCAGTCGTGATTGATGAACGGGATCAAGCGGCACTCGATGACCGTGAGGGCGACCAGGAGGACACCGGGGACAATTTTTTCATGGGGTCCATCCAACACGTCAAAGTGACAAGTCGTGTATGTTGTTTCCGTCTACGAGTGATGCAATTCCTATCTAACTTCCGCTAATTTATAGGTCAAATTGCGGACCGTGGACAACTTTCAAGGAGAGGAAGGAAAGGTAGGCAATGTTCGAGCACGTTTGAGATTTGTCTGCTGACGACAACGAAGATCGTCATCCTTTCGCTGGTTCGGAACTCTGGTGGCGATGGTGATGATGAGATGCAAACGATTTCCCAGCACACTCGAGTCAACATTGGATTCCTCAGGGTACGTGTTGATATGCGGCTGTGCTTCGACTGATCGGAAACCTTCCAATTTTCTAGTCCGAGAACCGTACCAACGGTAGCTATGTCGTGCTCTTGATTGTTCACATACTCACATTTCTCCCAGTGGCCTTGTCCCGAGCTCGTGAAGGTCTGTACATTTTTGGAAACGCTGAAAATTTGTCGTCGAAGAGTAGGATGTGGCGCTCCATCATCGAGGAGCTAGATGCACAAGATTCTTTGGGTCCAGCTTTACCTGTGGCTTGTCACAGGCATCATGACACGGTAGAGTATATCTCGTCCCCGGGCCAGCTTTCCCAGATCGCGCCAGATGGTAGGTGCCATCAGAGTTTTCTATATGTGCCCGCGTCTGACGTCACTCGTAGGTGGCTGCATGGAGCAGTGTGACACACTGTTGAAGTGTGGCCACCTTTGTCCATTCAAGGTATGGCTCTGACATCCCTTTTTTGGTGCTTCTACGCCTGATCGGTCCTGGAATTTAGTGTCATTGTGACGATCCTAACCATGTTGCTGTGATCTGCACGCAACCATGCCGAAAGCTCTGTAGTCGAGATCACCCATGCAGAAAAGAATGTCACACGCCGTGCGGTGACTGTCCGTTCCCAATTCCGAATGTCCACTTGCCGTGCGGACACATCAGGGATTCAGTTCCATGGTACTTCGACTAGACATCTCAATCGGTTTGTGCTGACTGTACGACGTTCTAGCTACAAACTGGACGTGCTCGACAGTGTTCGTTGCGACGAGGAAGTGGAAAAACAGCTGCCGGATTGTGAACATCACCCCAAGATGCCTTGTGCCCAAGACCCGGAGGACTACCGGTGTCTTGCTCGGTGTGCAGAATTGATGGCATGTTGTGGCAAGAACTGTAACGCGACGTGTGATGCCTGTCAAGGCTACAATGAGACTGCGACGGTCGATGGCCCCATCAAGCGGATCAAGCACGCTTCCCATCCGTGTCAAAAACGTCGCTACTGCGAGCATCCTTGTCAGGAGCCATGCTCAGAGGGGCACGAGCACACGACCCGCTGCGAACTCAGGTGCAGGCAAGTCTGCGCGCACGCGCAATGCAAACGTCCGTGTTCTGTTCCGTGCGCACCATGCAAGCAGCCATGCACTTGGTAAGCACATGGTATCTGCTCCTCGTGGTCGGCGCTGGTTACTGACGGATGGTTTAAGGGTGTGCCCACACCACACGTGTCCGGTTCCCTGCGGCTCTGTGAGTAGCAATGTTCTAGACACGTACTTTAAACTAAGCTGACGACCGGTAGGTGTGTGCCAGGCTTCCTTGTGACCGACGCTGTGAGAAAGTTCTTGGCTGTGGCCACCAATGCCCCTCGGGTGAGATTCCTAGCGTCACTTTTTGAATCCAGAAGCTCACCTCCCATTAGTATGTGGGGAGGATTGTACTATTCAAGTCTGTCCCAAGTGTGCCTCCGAAGAACAAAGGACTCAAGTGGCTGACTTTGTCATGCAACGTCCATTGGCGGAGATCGACCCTGACCTGGGATCCTTGGACGAGATGTTGATCACGATTCCATCTTGTCGCCATACGTTCACGGTTGAGACGCTCGATGGACACTGTAGCATGTCTCAGTTCTATAGCTGCGGACCAGACGGGAGGTGGCGAGGCCTCTTGTCCCCGATCGGCTTTGTGCGACCACCAACTTGCCCGACCTGTCGTTCAGAGATCACGGCACCGCGCTACGGTCGTGTCTTCAAGCGAGCGGACCTGGACATCTTGGAGCGCAACGTCGCCGCGCAAATGTCCTTGTCTCTTGGCACTGTTCAGGCATCTCTCGAGTCTGTGTCCATCAGTTCAAAGAAGGATCAATTGCTGAGCGCCGCGGCGACCATCGACCTCAATTTCAAGGATAAGACTGATGAAAAGAAGCGAATGGCTCAGGCCAAGGCACGCAGTAGGGCGTTGAACTCGAAGAAGGAAGCCCCTATCTCGGACCGGGATATCCTCCCATCAAACTCAGGATTACACGCCATCGATGGTTCTGTGTCGGACATTTGGCGCAAGGCGATGCACGAACTCATGATTGCGTATCGTGAGGCCGTGAAGGTCACCGGAACGCGTTCTGCGCACACAGAAGCATGGGAGGCGGCATTCTCGTATCTGCACGAGCGTGAGGTCAATGTGGCTCTCGAAGATATCGCCACTGCTCCGAGAGATCCCTTGATCTATGCGATGCGGATTGCCAAGATAGAGATTGGGCAACCGCGCCCTCTTGCAGACCGTAGATTTCTGGTCGAAGCCATCTGGCTGACCATCCACATCCGACTCATCCTGACGGACATGGCGATAACTTGGATCGAGGTGATCCGCAAGCGCACTGGTGATAGCGGCAACACCCTGCAGGAATTCGCATGGGCTACTTATATCGGATTTCTGTTCAAGAGCTGTTTACGGGATGCTGACGTTGCCTTCGTCGTCGCAAAAGACTCCGAATCCCATCGTCAGGTCTCGAAGACAGCTCTGTATCAAATGCGGATTTCGTTGGAGGAATTCCGATTTGATATGATGATGTGCAAGCTGACAGGCAAGTTCAAGGAAAAGAATCATAGGGATGCGCTGGCAGAGCGTGCATTGAACCTCCGTGGGGTCGCAGATGTATTAATGGAGACGACGATTCGAGAGTACCGGGCGAAGAAGAGCGACGCGGAGGAGATGGAGTGGTTGACGACCAACTTTTCGAGTGTTGCAGAGGACATCGTGGACGAGTGGGCAAAGATCGAGCGCTCTATTCGCATGGACACCTTTTACGAGCCGGTGTCGCTCCAGGAACGTATTGCCATCGTCAAGGCGTTGAATTTCTGTGAGCGAAACTTTTTTCTTCTCACATAGACTCACGGAAAACCTGTAAAACAGCACACGCGGGACACTATTACAACTGTCCAAATGGCCATACGTTTGTGATTACCGAGGTGCGTGAATGCGATTGATAAGCTCGTTGTAGATGGGAAACATGTGCTGATCTGGGACCAGTGCGGAGGAGCAATGGAGGTATCGAGTTGTCCTGAGTGTGGCGCAGTCATCGGGGGGTCTGGCCATCACTTACATGCGTCTAACACACGCAGCAGTGAGTTCGAGGCATTGGCAAGGCAGGCAGGAGCGGAGTATACACCATGGGGAACACCGTGGTGAAGTGTAATATGATCGCAGTCCTCACAAGTGTTGATTTTTAAGATGTATGGGTGGCATTCGAAACAAGGTAGCTTGCTAAAAGTTGTGAGACACTGGTGGTACGTTGTTACCGAAGGGCAGCTACCGAAAATGTATGTCCCGCGAACCACTGCTTTCCATCATTATATGCGTTCATCCACACTTGTCTGTCTACTGTATAAGCTCTCAGTCCTTGACACCATGCCTAACACGGCCCACATGCCGCACGACTGTTCGACTCCATCATATGATGTCGAAGTGCCTTCGCAACTGCCTATGTCCACTCCACCTTGGAATCCCTTGCCCACACTGTTGCTTTTTGAGGAAGATGGGACAGAACCGACGTCGGACGGCTTGCGAACAGGACGGTGACGATCGCGAGTCGACCAGCATCAGTATGACAGTGGTTGGCATTTTTGAGGAGACGTTGTGCTCGGTGCATCTCTTCAGGGGCGTTGTCACCGGGGTCGATGCCTTGCTCGAAATCTCATGGCAGGTTTCATCGGAGCCTGAAGTAGGCTTTAAATCTGTTTCACAATATCGTTCGATCTGCGTGATTGCGCAAGGGTGTGGTGTGGAGGAGACGAAAAGAAAAGGTCGATGAAAGTTTGATCAAACGAAGGAAGTGGTGGCGAGAGAACAGCACCTTTAGAGCCTGGCCACCTCACTTCGCAAACTATACCCTTCGTTGCTTCGTGCCTCCGCTTATGGGTCACGACGACTTTGAACATCTTTCGGTGTATCGAATAGGTTTAGCAGAGAGATCGCTCCTGTTAGTGACGTCCAAAATTGGACAAATTGGTCTGGACGTCCCGACTCCCAATAGCTCGATACCAGTTCTGCTCTTGTTCAACATTTGGACCCACACGTGATACGTTGTCGTCCTCTACTGAAAATTTCTCGTCCTTCTTTCTTTTCACCCTCGGTCCGTATTGCGACGGCTGAGGTGAGACCTTCATTTACTTGGTACATTGACAGAGATTGACATAAGACTACCTACAGCTGATACGAGTGTGCCTTAGTCCAATGGCTCCTACACGGAAGGTTCCTGTACATCATGTCTAAGATCATAGTCTCGACTCTGAATCGAAAACATACCTCCATCAACTGGCAAACCTAGCAAAAGACGGTACACGGACGGCGTTTCCGCCGTGCCTCTCCCTCAACACATCGGCTGGCAGAACTGTAGCCTCAGTATCCTCCACGAAAACTATCGCGAGCTATCCAAAGCGGACGTGGTACCCACCGACGAGCGTCTCATACATGAGATCCGTGACGGTATGGTACTCCTTTCATCCAAGCCAAGCACGGCGCGAACACTTTTGAGGATGTCGGGGAACTCGGAATTCAGAGTGCACGCTGTGGACATTGCAGACTGGAGCAAGGCTCCGTTTGTGTTCGACCTGTGTTCCTGTACTTTTGAGGTGACGCACAGCTGGATAGAAAACACGTACTGTTCGGATGCCAATGGTATTTTTGACGACGAAATGGACATCTTCGCCTTCCGATAGTGTCCAGCCAGAGCGGATGAGACCCAACGATTTCATCTGGGAAAGGACACGCCTTGGCTTGATCCTACTGTCCTGAAGGAATGGTATCTGTGGGATAAACGCAGCTGGAACGTGTCCAACGGAGCGAAAAGAACGAAACGGAAGCGTCAACCTCGTTTCCGCGGACCCATGTATAGGAACGTCGTCGTCTCATCCCGGACACGCGCACGTTCAACGGCGCGGCAGGGCTCTCCATGTACCTCGTGTTCGAGTGGATGTATGACGTGTCGAATTCGCGCCCAGTCAATTCTTCGAGGAGGTGTAGGAGGCATGTCGTGAATCAGAAGATGGGCTGGTGGGCAGTGTAGGGAAAGGTGTATTGGGCAGGAGGTGAGAAGTGAGGGAGCTTCGAGGGTTCTGGATATCTGAGCGGTCGCATGTTTTTGGAGAGATGAGGGACGCGGTGGATGCGTGAATTCCATGTTTGTTGGATGAGAATATGTATCTGTTCATGGATGTTGTACGCTGCACGGTGTGGAACCACGGCGAGCGGCGCTCTTGGACAAATAATCACACATCGACTCCATGAATGAAACTCGACGAAACAACTATCCAAATGCTCATTCAAAACCTGCAAAATAAATGGGCTGGAGACGGCAGTCTGGAAATGGACCTGTGGAACTTGTGGATGCTTGTGCAAAGTGCAAACGGTGTCAATGAAATTCGCGTTGCCAGAAGGTGGGGGGAGCTGGGAGGTACCGAAAACGGATCGTTTGAGGTCTGAGAGTGGTCTGCGGGTGTGACGAAAGGCGTGGTGCGACCACGACAGCGGATGTGCGGGCAGACGGACTCGGCACGGAAGGAAGAAGACACAGCAGCCGCTTACTTGCGCTCATCCAAACACCACGCTTTGTGGCTCAGCTCGTTCCTCACTACATCACGGACTTCCACACTTTATCAGGTGTTCAATCATAAAAAAAACCCTTGTTCTGCTGCGTCCGTCGTACAGCTGCCTGCTCTATTGTCGATTCATGACCGGTGCGTACTAGTGGGGTGCAGTTACATTGATGACACTGAGGCGCTGGTCTACATCGCACAAGAGCACTCCGAGTCCCCGCTGATCGAAATCGATATCGGTACAGACCAGTGGCACGTGGATTTCACAGCAAACAGCGAGCATCTTGTGACCAGTATAACGAACTGGTCATGGGTAAAAGGAGTTCGCGTGTGGCGAGTGAAGGATAGCAAGAAAATGGCAGAAATGAAGACGGAATTGCCGGTCAACTGTGTCGCCGTGTCCAAGGACGCGAAATGGATCGCAGCAGGGGCAGACTTTGCCTACGTCTTCATATGGGACGCAACGACATACGAGCGAGTTCATAAGCTCTGCGACGACATCTTCCATATCTATGACGTCGACTTCTCGTCAGACTCGACTCGCCTGGTCTCCGCGTCGATGAGCGGCGCAATCATAGTTTCCGACGTTCAGGCAGCCTTCAAACGAGTACTAACAATTGATCACAAGGGCGGCGTAGCAGCAGCGAAATATTCCCTGCAAGGCGATCGAATCGCGACAGTTCCGCATTCTTCTCTTGATACGACCATTTCAATCTGGGACAGCAACGATGGTCGCTTGCTCATCAAAATCTCCGACTCGGTGAAGCTCGGACTATACACGAATAGGGGTCTCTTCTGGTCCAACAACCATCTCTTCGCCGTAACTCATAACGCAATCAAGCAATTCGACCCATCCAGTGGATCAGTAGTCTCAGAATTACCAGCACCCAGTACCGACAAGCTCACGTGCATCACACCACTACGGCATGGGAGGTTCATCGTACACACCGACAACAGTACCGTCGCGATTTGGGACACCTCGGCGCATGTAAAACTCGCTCTAACTATCCAATGCCCTGAACGCATATTTTCCATCGCAGCATCTCCAGATGACAGGTTTCTTGCTATCGGTGGAATGAATGGGAAATTTTACATTCAAGATCTTTCGACTATCACCGTGAGTGTGGGTTACCCCTGCCTTACAGCGTTTATGTCCCTTCGCTTCCTAGGGTGACCCCGGCACAACTTCACATGCATCCGGGAGCGATAACGCTTCCCCTGTAATAAATTTGAAAGAGTGGGTGAGAACGACATTGGCAGATCATGCATGGAGAGATGCCTTGCTTGCTTCTGATAGCGTGAGCGTCTCCTTCGCTCTAGTGCCCTTCGTGGAATCGACGCTAGGCTTGCAGTTTCTATTTCCTAGAGTCGCAACCTATAAGATCATGTGTGAACATCTCGAAAGCATCGGCTGCGCCATGGATGCGGTCGAGTGTTTCCACCAAATGTTGAATGAATTGGGAGAGACGAACCTGGATGGAGAGGATTCGCTATGGGTTCTAGGTGAGTGGCCGTCATCAAGGGATGCTGTGGCTTACAGAGCGCTTTTGTCAGAATTTAGACAGCGTTTTTCCAAAAAACAGGTATCTCTCAGGGATGCGCCAATGGATGCTCTGCAAGACGAGGAGGCTGTTTCCCACTATACCTCTGCACTGTCCTTCGATCCCCCTTCCCCACAACTCGTTCTCATCATGCGGAGTAAGGCACACGTGGCATCGGGGTCATGGAAACAGGCCCTATACGATGCAAATCAGGTGAGTCGCATGATTTTTTTCTACGCAGGTCAATCATGGTGATACATCATCGTCAGGCGATCACACTCGACCCATCATCGCCAGGTGGCTATGAGATGAAGCACGCAGCTTTATACGCTGCGGGAGACTACGAGAATGCGATCGAGGCATTCGAGGCGATGCTCTCAAGGATATCAGAGTCGTCCGACCAGGGCGTTCAACGTAAGCTTCCTTTCCCATGATACAGGTGAGGTTTTCACAGTATTGTACAGGGAGCGGTGACCAGTACACCAGCCCGTCTACTACCCGAGCGACGATTCGCAAGATCGTCCAGAAGACCATCCGACATTCGCCACGCGTACTCATCGACACGAAAACAGGTCGGCTTCGTGGTAAAGCCGAGCAGGCGTCTTCATTCGAATCGCAACCGATCTTTAACGAACTTGTGTCATCAATGACGAAACGGATCGACTATGTCCGGATCAAACGTGAAGTACGACAGTACTTCCGATACGTCATGCTGTCACACAGGTGGGAAACCAACGAACCGCTGTTCCATCAGGTGGTACACATTGCAGTGTATGACCTCGATCAATCTGCAACTCATGACAAGCTACAAACGTTCTGCAAGATTGTTCGGGACGCCGGATTCAATTGGGCTTGGAGCGACACTTGCTGCATCGACAAATCGGATCACTTCATTCTTCAGGAAGCTCTGGTAGCGATGTTCAAGTGGTACCAGGGATCAGCGATGATGATCGTTTTCCTTCGTGGTGTCCGTTCGTCATCAGAACGTGGCGCTCTCGTAAAGAGTATCTGGAACACTCGCGCCTGGACACTCCAGGAATATGTCGCCTCGAAGATCGTCCACTTCTACACCGAAGAATGGACACTTTATCGAGATCTGAGTGTGCCGAACCACAAGGAGTCATCGGAAGTAATCCTGGAGATGGAACAGGCCACGGGCGTGTCTTCGCAGCAACTGATGGCACTTCGTCCCGGATTGACTAGCATCCGGGAGAAGTTGCGTCTCGCATCGACCCGCGAAACGACGCTCGTGGAAGATACTGCATACTCGTTGCTCGGCATTTTCTCTACTGTCGGTATACCTGCAATATATGGCGAGGGTGGGGCTTCGCTAGGTCGACTGCTAGCAAACATCATCACTCGATCTGGAGATGTGAGCATCCTTGCTTGGACAGGAGATTCAGGTCAATTCAATAGCTGTCTACCTGCGCGTATCACTGTATTCAATGGACCGGCGACGTCGCACCTTCCGCCGCATATTACGGACACGGAGATGAAAAGGATCGTTACTGCATCGAATGGTTTCTCTTCAGGTCTTCTGAGAGCTGTGATTGGACGATCGTTTGACCTTGGCGCGGCCCTCAAGTTGTACAAGCGGCTGAACGAACTTCCTACACCTAGGTTTGCAGAGACTCGGCTGATGCTTCCATGCATCGCTTTCCAACTTCCCGCTCTCTCGCTCCATCAGACACGTTCAGGTCGTATTTACCGTGCAGAAACGACTGCCTTTGGGATGGTGGAAATCAACACTAGGCAAGATCTTTCTCGGATAAAGTCGCTGTATCTCGTCCATCCCTGGTTAGACACTCTACTGGAGCGCGAAGATGTGCACGGTGATGCATACATGGGCGATGACGCGTCGCCACCCTCGCCGGACATGCGCAACAATGAAACCTCTGACGAGATTGACGAGGAAACTGACAACGACGCCTCATCTGTTCTCAAACCCACGTCGCCGCCAACCACTGCTCCCGCACGCATGGCTACAATGGACAAGGAGACGCGTGCACGTCGGCTCGTTGCGCGTCTTAGACAGCCATTTGGTGCACTTTTGTTAGCAGTGACGGGACGACGTGCGACGGAATACACGCGGGTTGCGGCGGACAGCCAGGTTACCGTACAACTCCAGAAGGTCTCGTTGGCTGATATTCTCAACAACGTACGAACACTCGATGTTCTGTAACTTTAATGTATTCGGACGACCGATCATATATTTCCATCGTGTCACTGACATTCGATGTTTGGTTAGCACTGAGGGACTTGGAACGGGGATAGCGGACTACTCCCCTTGAGTCCGTGATAATTGAACGCTGGGGAAAATTTACCGTCCAGAATCTATGTTTCTCGCATTTTCTTGCTTGGATCACTTTCACACAGGGTCTGGCCTCATTATCGTCTACAGAAAGTACTGTCGTACCTAGTTCCAGCACCAGTCGGTTTGTCTCCGGCTTGACTCTCCGGCATCTCATGCTATCCCGGGGGAGTGGGAAAAAACGGCATTGACTGTCCACTTATGGAAGGTTGCCGCTGCAAAAGCACGTGAGTATGTTCAAATCCTCTCGTCTATCGTGAACCGACTCTCTGATGGCTTGTAGCTTGAGCGCGGTGCGGGCGTTCGACAACTTGACGGACGGGGTCGGCTACTCCCACCAAACGAGAAGTGAACCGGAGAGATGAATGGAACTGGGTCTCGAATGGGCTCTCGGCGAGTGGTCGTGTAATTTCGCTCATAAACAGGCGTTCATAGCCTTTGCACGGCATTCCTTTCAGAAACTGGAGCGTCTCGTAGATACAGCGGTGGGTGACCAGCCAACGAAACCATCTCTGACTATACAACGACTTTGTCTGCACTCCCTCTTCACGAGGTACACATGCAAGGCGTTTTGTTCAAACGGGGTACGTCGCTCGTGAGTCAACCGTGTTGACACATATCTTCAGGTCGACACTGCCCCACGGGTTATATAACTTGCCTCGACTGTGAAAATAAAGTCGTCGGGCACCAAAAATATAATGTGCTCGCCGTGGAGATTAGCGTCTTGACCGATCGAGACGTTCTTCCAACAGATATCGATATTTGGAAGGTGACAGAAATGAAGGCTGGTTGGACCCATGCCCTCCTCACCGTTGCTTGGTGATCCCGTGCAGTGATTTATAACGAATATATATTGGAAAAGAATGAAGCCATCCACGGGTATGATGTGCGATTTCTGCAATGGAAGACAGGGCAGGAAAACAGTTCTTCCGATCGGCCTGGATTATCTCGTGAGCATGGTGATCCCCAATGGGTTCCATTCGAGACTCGACCAGGACCAGACTTGAATATTTGAATGACCCATCGTTTCCGATTTCGATCCGTAAGTGCGCCAAGCGGACTTATGCCGGTGGTGTCTTAACGCAGCCCCGTCAATCAGGGTAAATTAAACCTGCCGGTTGCAACTTTCCTCCGACCCCACGGGCAGAGAATAGCGAGGATCGGAGTAACTTTTTGAAATCAGTTTGGGGGCGACGCCACGCACTAATGAAAATGCGTATGGTATGGCGCGAGGCGGCGCTCGCCAGTATAGCAAGTAGCTCTGTAAATAGACTAGTGACCAAATGCGTGCGTTCCAGGCGAGCGATTGTCAGCTCTGTCTATCTGTCCTTACTTTATTCAGTGACAGATTGGTCACGACTCGCCATGTGATCTCTGTTGTTACGCCCGGTAATGCGGCCCGGGTGGGCCCATGGGTCATCCTTTTTCAAGTTTCTGATTCGATGGGTGGCGAACGGATGTTTATAGTGTGGCAGGCCGTCGTACCAGAATTTGATCAGCCCCAAAGGGGACCTCGGGTATCGATCACCACCATTCTCTGAGACGCGTTCCTCGTCTTGGGTCTGCCACCACCCCTATGTGCTGACGTAACCAACACTGCCAAGTCGCGTCGTTGTCAGCACGCACCAACCGGACCAGCCCTCTCCTCGTCTCCTTTCCCTATTCCTTGATGCTGACACCAATGCTTACTTGGCACCGCGAACTGTCGTCAATTTGAGCGAGGCATGCAAGTGCTCTCCGCGCTCGCTCCAGTGGAATGTGCAAAACCTCATTCGCACCGGCGGTATCGCACGAACTTGTCGTAGATGAACGTGTATCGGAGACTTATTGACAAGTCACGCCTACGCAAGAACTAGATGGCGCGATGCAGGGTCCAGGCCCCACTGAATTCAAAACCCTTCTAATTGGCTACGGCAAAGCAAAGAATTACTAATCGTTGGCTTCAACTCCGTCAGTCCCGCAAAACAACACCCTTGGCTTGATCCCACCCATGCATGAGGTCGTGCTGAAGATGGAAGAATCGTCGCTGGTGGTGCCATTTGTGTCGAGGCAAACACGGGTACTGACAGGGTGAGGTCTTGACATGCACTCTGCGTTTTCAACTCGTCCTGATAACGATGGTGGTCGGGGATTGGTCTGTCAACGCGTAGCTGTCATCTTACGGCCTCGAATCATCGCCTCCGTCCCGTCACCAAAAGGGGGTACGCAAGACGTCACGGGTCAACAAAAGGTGACCGACAAGCTTCGAAGACAAGTACTTATCGAACGTATATCAGGGATCGTCGGTGGGATACCGCGAAGTCGTGGGATGATGTAGGTTACGGTAGAGTGTTCTTCCACCTCGACTCTTCACTCGGATCTACAATGGCTCTGCAGCGTTCCTTGCAATCAACGGAGGACGCGTTCGAACTACGTGGCACGGCGAATATCACTCCACACGGAATACCAGCTTAACTCCTGGACCAGTCGGGGTCTCTGGAGATAACGACGTCTCGTACACATTGCACATGCGCCTTATCGTGACGACAGATACCTCTGAAGTGGTTGAATTCGTGCAGAAGTAATGGGGACACGGATCGATGCGGTCCGTTATCTCGATTTCATCACGTCATGGATTGATGTTGCTAATGAATTGCATAGTTACCCACTCCGACGACTGGCATCAGTTTTCATTCTTGCAGGGTCGTCGGCCGAAACGAGAAAACTTTCGAGGGAATTGAAGAGACGCGCAGATTTTCGGCTTGGTGGTCGTATGTCGTCGTGCTTGCGTGCTTGCCCGAATCTAGCATCGATGTCGTGTCACCGACCACGCGCACGTAAAAATTATGATGCCAACACATAGGCCATCGCAGTCACTAGGCCCCTCTCCGGGGTCAAATGACGACACGACACGCGTCCAATGGCGGTGACGATAATTAGCTTCCATGCCTTAGTTCCGTGCCAGCCGACACCTCGTGCACGCCGTCCTGTAATGCATATGCACACTAACACCGATGAGATCTACACCAGCCCGTTCCGACCACAGTGTGATCGCGTGGACTCGCTATTCACGCAGATCTGAATGGAGTGATGGCGTGGTGGACGTTTGTTGTGGAGCACGACGTCCATTGTCCATGCCTCGTAACTCAGTCGATTGAGGCCATAGTCAACTCCACTTTGCAGTTTATCTCACGGATCTGGTTGGACGTCATGGGAGGGTCGAACTGTTGGGATTGTCGGGAACACGCGCATGTCTTTCCCAGGAACCCAGCGATTCTCGAGAGTACCATAACGTGGTGGGTCGGATGGCAGATTTCGGTCACAATCGCTGCCTGGCTCCCACAGTAGCCCCATGGGTGTGAGCCCTCCGGACACACCATTCTGAAACGCAGACTTTTGCTGGACGATCAAGAAGGTTCTGAGGAGGGAAAGCGCGCAGTCTCGCCACTGCTTGGTCAGGCTACTGCGGGAGAGTAAGTCGGGTTGCGTCATACCCTGTGTTAGTGCTGAAAAGACACACGTTAGCTCAGTGGCGTGACGTTCTGGCGGCCTTGGTCTATCCTGAACGGGCACTGCTGCAGGTACGAGGAGGACCTGTCCAATCCATTAGTCCCATCTTGCCAAATCGCCTTATCGTCCCCAAGTGCCGGGTTTGTCCATCTCTCACGTAACTCGTGACGTCGCCTAACCCTGCCCTTCCGATCTGACCATACAGCACCGATTGTCCCTATGGCGTTGACTCTGCCCACACAGCCCGGCTCGGTACCTTGAGCCACATCAGGCCCACGCAACACTTCAACCCACACTTGTGCTGCGGTCATCCCGACCCCGACCCCGTGCCCTCACCCTTCATTTGTATCTGACCCTACGTGGAATATTGCAACTCCGCGACCCGAATATGGGGAGCTCCTCATACTCGCTCGCTTCTTTTCACAATGACGAAACAGACAATCACTTTGCGCCCTTCCGATCGGATGTGGAGGGACCCTCCTGGTCCCCTCCGTGTGCAGTCCTGTGGGCACAGCATATAAAAGGTCTACGGCCACGACGCTAACGTTTTCCCGGCCCCCCCTCGCCTCATCTTGTCCTTCTTTACTGCTCACTGACCCCATCCCGTCCTCAACATGATGAGGCACACGCAAATGCCATTTACCTTTGAGGACCGTACTGGTCAGCTGATGGGTTCCGACTACGACGACATCTACGACCGCATGTTCATCCGCGTCGCTCCTTACCCTCATGCCAACAATAACACCACCCTGGCCATCTATGTCATGAGCCGTCGATCGACACGTCACGCCGACATGCGCCACCTCGACCGACACCCTTCCGTCGTTCTCGAGTTCGGAGCGCCCTCCTTCGGGTTGGGCACCATCCATTTTCTCAAGCCCCCTGCTGCCAACGTGTCCATTCCCATGAACAACTATCTTCGTAAAACGGCTCTGTTTGGGGGGTGAGCGCTTCTTTTTTTTCGGATACGTAAATGTGACCATCGGACGCTCGCTGGTGTCGTGTCCCGTGCAGCTCCCTTTCGAGGAAATTCAAGGCGTCTGATGGACGGGAGTACAGGTGGCAGCACAGAACGATCGACGACCACCAGTGGTCCGTGCGTCACCTTTTCCCCTTCTCACACACCACTCGGCGACTCACGTTTCGTTTCATTTCCCACTCTTCACAGTGTCTCTCGGAAGAAAACTACATCATCGCGCACTACGACCTCCGACCGCCCAACGTCCACGCGTACGGCGTCTCGGGCAACACGCTGACCATCTACGAAGCGTATTCGCATATCTGCATAGGTACGTCGACCGAGTCTCGTCCGTTGTCTGACGCGTTTCGGCGCGCTGAGACGAACGCACGCTGTACAGACATATTCGCTTCATTGACGATCATGCGTTACATCGCCGAGAATGCGCTCTAACGACGCGGTCGAGGGAAAAAAAAGGTGTCGCCCTGACACGTTCGGACGCTCGGATTCGGCGCGCGTGTATGTCCCCCCCGTCCCCAAACGCCTTCTTTTCGCCGGCCTTGCAAAGGGCTACTTCAGCCTGACCAAAAACAGAAACGAAGAGAAGAGAAGAGAAGAGAAGAGAAGGAGAAGGAATGAAATGATGGGTTAGAAAAATAATTAGTTGGATTCCGTAGATTCGCGATAGTGAACGAACGTCACGACGAGCATGCTAACGCCCCTTTTACACACGTTAATCGTTCAGACGATCGAACTTGACTCTCATACCATGTGCATCGTATCATATCGTGTTATACCCCCATCTACACACAATTTTTTTACGCTTTTTTGCATCTCGCACGCGTTTTGGACCCATATTTATATTTTCACTTCGTTGGGGACTCGAGCCTTGTCACGCCTCATTACGAGCTTTCCGATCAGTGACTCTTTTCTCATTATATTACCGAATGCCGATCGGACTCGCGTCTCATGCCGATGCCACCATGCCTCTCTGTATACACCACTCTGAACGTACAGTAGTCAGTCACGTTCGACCGCCTCGCGCGGCTTCCATCGCGTCGCTCCCACGCCCATTTCACACCAAAACTTATTCCCATCGCCGTCCGTGATCCTCGCCGGACCGAGTTCGTCTCGTCTAGCCATTTTCGCGTGCTCGACAGACAGTTCACGTCGACCAGTTTCGCCCCACGATCTGGACGATCTGGACCAATATTTCGTGATGCGGTGGTGCGTCGTCCCGGATCGGAGAAGTCGGTAACGTGTACGCGCGCGCGCGCACGTCGCTGGCAGGTCGGCCGGTCGCCGCATCGCGGGCCTGATCCATCGTCGTGAGCCAAAGCCGAGCGCGATCTGTTCCTGATTCCTGATTCCTGATCCTGATCTCACGACGCACGAACATGACGACCGTCCAGCTCGACGGTCTCTTTTCTCGATGGTGACAGTGATAGTGATAGCGACACGCCATGCGTTCGTGCGTGCGTCGCGTCCCTAGGGAGAAAAAAAGGGTCGGGATCTCGATTTCGATGGATAATGGCGATGACGATGGCGGTGCATTGTATTTTTGGTGATCACAAAAAAGGGCCTGCGACACCCACGCTGAGTAACGACCTTGGTGCTAACCCGAAAAATTCCGAACGGTGGTGTTCCATCAGAAAGGATAACGCGTGTCGTGATAGAACGCCGATCACAGCATGGGGGGACGAAAGCGACAGGGGCGGGAAGTCGTAGCTTGGGCCTCGAACGCTGATAGAGAGTGTGATGGAAGCACTGGCGGGGGAAAGCGTACGTAGAACGGACTGCCCGGCGGTGGAAGAGAGCCTAAAAACCGGAACCGAACGAATTACATAAAGACCCCTACGCCACTCGAGACTTCTCGCATTTGGGGGTGTTGATTACAATAGTGCCAAGGCCCTAGTGAGGGTCGCGGCGGAGAGTTTGTTCTGCGCCGATAATGGAGAAAGCCAAGAGTGGAAAAGACGGGTCAGCGGAACACTTTATCCAAACGCAGAAAATGAGCATGTCCAACCATGCACCGCGTTCGGACGATTGAACTGTCGAAATTGAAGGTAGTAGAATTCAGTACGGGCGGGTCGGATCACGTTTGTGGTCATCGAACGTACAGACGGCATGCCGGTGGGCGCATTCCAGGCAGCTGTGAATGGTATCAGATGCTCGCTATGCCATGTAATGCAAATCAAAGTCTGTGAAGACAGAGAGTTGTTCGGTCTCTCTAGAAAGCAATGAACATTTCAACTAAATGCGGTCTTTGGGGACGACGCTCGACAGATCCTGTCATGTAAGTATACTTGCGCGTGTTACCCCGGCGAGTTAGACAAGCGCATCGATGCAAGGTTTGTCTAACCGGTACCACGGAGGGACTCGCGGGTGGATGGCCACTCACTTCTTCAGATTCCTAATACCGTCGGGAGGCATCCGAGAGGGTGCCAGACAAGCTATATCGATCGAAGTATAAGAGACGATCGTCCGTGGTAGAGGAGCATTGGGGCTTGCCCACCAACGGATGCTCACTGAGCAACAATCCTTCAGATCTCTGAACCTGGTGATGCGCATGAAAAGCGATTCGACGCAAAAGTCACCAATTGAACTGTGTCAGCCGGTGGTGGCTTGGATGGATGACTGTGCATTCATAAGCGAGTCTGAAATCTGCATCCATGCAGGTTCGAACACTGGCCATCGGGCAGACAGGCAGTTTCGACCGTGCGAAAGGTCTCATCAGAGGGCTTAACCGCTGCCCTAACTGCCCTTGAGCATGACTCACTCCCCACGCATGTTGAGTGGAGTACGCCACAAGCATTGGCTGCGTCCATGTGACTTGGCATGTATGCCTAGACCACCCTAGTGTGGGTTGCTTAGGGGTGGGATTACTATTGGGGACCTTCCAATAGTACGACCAGGACAAGGGGCTCTCCCCCAGGGCTGGGATTTGGTATACGTGAGGTACTCTGTGCGTGAAGCTGTCTCCTAAGATAGGCGACGCTGACCAATCAGCAGCATTCAAGTGCACAGGTCGTGCGGTGTCTGAACAATCTTTGGATGTCGCTTACGATAGCGGGCGAAAAAGGGGAATCTGATGTATAGACGAGAGTATGTACACGAGGACTAAGAGCGGTATGCAATCGGAGCATGGCAGTGGAGGTGGACAGTGGGAAAGCACGCAGTGCTTTGCGACCCCAAGTAGTAGCGAGACCTGCTGGGCGGGTGTGAGCTGCAAGGGCGGGCGGGTTCCGCCTCACAGTGAACACCTCAGAGAACAGGGGATGATCTGCATGCTAGGGGCCCCTGGCTGAGGGGTCTGTGAGGCGCCGAGAAACGTTGTTTTTGAGGACTAGGGCGCGGTGGGAGGGTGCGATGAAAGCAGCAGAGGCAGCTGCGCTGCCAGACGAGGTGAGGTGGCGGCGCGGAGGGAAGAGAGCTTGCGCCGCTTACTCACGCTCGTCCGAAGACCAAGCTCTGTGGCTGCGCCACAGAGCCACACTCTTTGGATGTCGCTTACGATAGTGGGCGAAAAAGGGGAATCTGATGTATGTATAGACAAGAGTATGTACATGAGGACTAAGAGCGGTATGCGATCGGAGC
>JBBPJX010000059.1:0-32948 GCA_038088955.1 Neotropicomus parvogracilis
CGACGACGACAACGACGACAACGACATACGAAGTACTCAATCCTGCCGCCTCTTCTTCTCATACTTCCACAACCCCTCCCGCTTCAGCCGCAGACATCTCCAACGAGGACGAGCAACAGGAAGATTTACCGGAGCTTACCCCAGCCCTCGCGCATTTCTCCCGCTTGCCGCTCTGGGACTATACACAGTCCTTTGCCCTTATACAGAACAACCGCGATGTCGTCGTTCCAGGTGCATCTGACGCTCTCCTTGTCGCTGCTTTCCAGGCAGAGACAGATGGGCGGGAGATATATGCAAAGCAATGCGTGCACCAAAGCTTGCTCTTACAGTATTGTGACAAACTGGGTCGCGATGGTGTGAGGTTGTTCTTCCAGAAGTGGGTCGCTGCCTTTCCCGCGTGACTATGTCAGAGCTCACCGTCATCATCGCAACTCTAGGATGATTGCAGGTGATAAACGCGCCGTATCCATCTTCGTCAAAGATGTTGAAGATACCTATGCACATCTTGTCACTCGTGTAGCAGCCGCAGCTACTGAAGCATCCTCTTCCACCTCACAGAAAGAGCAGATCCAGCTCGTGCCCCAGAACCCCGACTCTACCGTTAGCTTCAACGTACCCGATGGTCCGCCGCCCGAGGATCTCGTCCTCGAGGGTCCAGGAACCGAGAACCTGGACATCGAGGAAGTACGCAAAGCACTGATGATGCGCTGGACAGTCTTCGAAGGGTTCAATGATGCGCTCAAAGATGCGCTAAGGGTCGGGACATTAGAAGCGGTTAACAAGGTGCTCGCGGAAATGGACGTGGTGGAAGCCGAGGATGTGGTTTCCAAGCTGGATCTGGTAGGAATCATGAGCTTTGCAGAAGGCGGCGTCAGAGATGAGACAGGCAGTGCGAAAAATATGGATGTGGATGCGGAATAACTGTCTCGTACGTTTGTTCACATCAATTTGTTTCCAGCACAGAACGGAGTATTCAAACGACCAGATTGTATTTTAGAATACACCGGGGATGTCTGTCGGCGATGGTAAATCAGAAAGGCTCTTCGCTCGTCTGGGAGTGTGAGTTGCCGCCGAGCCCATATGCAAGGCCAAGTGCTACCCTTGCCGCAGCTTTCCTCCTCTCCTTATCCGGCATCCCAGCAATCTCCTCTTTCAGTGCTTGGAGCGCGCCCAACACGTTTTGTAAATCAAAACCCTCGAGTTCGACGTCTGTCATCTCGACATCGACTCCCTCGCCGGGATGTCCTCGCTCCTGTGCACCGTCAAGGGTCTCCATTGCGCAACCTCTCTCCTGTGTCGAAGACAGCGAGAGAGGCGTGTCACCAAAAATCCTGCGCGAGGTTTTCGCAATTTCGGCTCGTGATGGCATGTCCTGGTCCGCATCATCGCTATTGTTGGATAATCGTTCTGGATTGCTTGAGTCCTTGTCTGGCTCCCCAAAGTCAGAGACAGAACCGAGGGATTTGTAAGATTCGCCTGGCGCCAGGCGAGTCATGTCCAAGCTTGCGTCATCATCAAAAGTGGGAGTGGAGAGGCCAGACGAGGCGGTGTTGAAGCTAAAGGTAGAAGTGAAGCTCGTAGATGTGAGAGTTGGAAATGTTTGGGGAGACGATAGCCGATGGATACCAGCGCAAGTTGGGGGCGAAGCCGAGACGAACGAAGTGAAGTCATCGTCAAAACCCGCTTTAGGAGTACTTGGGCGCGAACTTTCAAGAAATCCGCTCGAGGAAGGAGACAGAGTTCCTGGAGTAACGGCGGTGCTCCAGGGAACGGCTTCGTCTTCACCGCCGGCAGACGGTACATCTACGTCGCTAGATAGCGTGCCTTCGTCGAGCCAACGATCGAGTTCTTGAAGCTCTCGTTGCAAACGATCACTGTCGTTTCCGGATAATTTTTCTCCGACGAGTCGTACGAGATTGTGATAATCATCTGAGGAAATGCCAGAATTGCCCACCGTGACCCGTTCGGAGGTGTGCCGAACCATTGACGGCCACATGATGGTGCTCAGCGCATCAATGATGCGAGGTATACCAAGGATGCCTGAGGACGGAAAGGTGAATGCTGCTGGACGGTACAGAAGACTGCAAGCTCACCCGAGCGATCGGGCGAGGAAGCCTCAATGTCAGGGACATCGACGAACTCGAAGCCCATTGACGACAAGTGGGCATCAATGTCTTGGTCATCCTCGAGCTCTGCGGACGAAATCGAACCTGTATTGGGGAGCCTGACGGCAAGGGCAACCTCGAGTTCGTACTGAGATGCGTATTGATAAATTTTGCGTACGTGGTCGCGATAAGACTACAGAAGGTGGATCAGAGTGGAGCAAATACGGATGTGGATGCGTACCTCGCCTCTGTTCCAGACAAACAAGAGAGCGGGGGCGTGCAGATCGTTTTGGGCCGTAGCCCAAGAGTCGACGGTATGGATGATGAATTTTACCTCGGCCGTGTAGTACTTGTTCACGATCGTCCACGGCATAGTAGAGGCTCGGTCATCGAGGACGACATCCTTGACGAGTCCTGGGATGACCAGTCAGTCCCCAGGCTCGATGGGAAGGGCAAACAACATGCTCTGAAGGAGCGCGCGGACGGTCTGCGTCGTTGATGCAGTGGCGAGGATCGCGCAGCTGGTCATCTCAGTGAACGAGGAGGACAAGTGCTACGGCCTCATCTCGGCTACCAGTCGTTCGCACTAACCTACACCGTGTGATGACGCCCACTGGCAAGTGCTTTCTCCCCGCGACGTCCAAACTATCTGAACACCCAGCTGTTGACGAGCCCCTCCAAGCCCAACATCGGCCAGGACACTCGCCCCATAACCATTCATGACGTGTGACGCCAGTGAAGGGGCGATATGTTGTGCCCCGACACCAGTTTAGTTTTTCCGTTATCCCAGCGTCGAGAGACACATTGTAGAATCGATGAGTCTGCTCATAACGCAGAAATCGAGGGCGTCCGCAAAACGTACACCGACGCAAAGAGTCTTCATACCATCAGACGGGACCGGGACGGGACTTCCAAGGCTCCATTCTGCAGCCCAGTGGTCAGTACTAGCAATAAATTGATATCCCGACGCTTTCCCGCACGCATCCCCTCCGCAGGAACATGTTCACGTTGACCGGACATTTGTCGCGGCAGCACGGCGTGTAGAGTATTATCTAGGCTGGAATGAGGCTGCCAAGCGCTTCCTCAGAGGCCGATACCATATCATCAATGTCTGGAGGTCCGTTGTCAACCCATATCTCACTAATCGCCCGCACATGCCTCTTCTACACCCGTGGCCCACCATCCTCTTGCAGTAGTTGACTACCGCACTATACCTCTGCGTCTATGGTCATCATAAAGGTTCCACCTTCAGTGTCAAGTACAACCTTGGTCAAAAGTGGTATTGCATTACTTGTCCAACCAGACGACGTTTGAGCGAACCGGACACCCCAGTTCATAGTCTGCATGCGGGGTAGAGGCCACCCAGGCTGTCGATTCTGCTTATGCGCCCGTCGGGCGCCACTCTCCAAAGATCAGGACCGGGCGTGCCAGCGACTTCAGCACGCACCAAGGCAGGTAAGGGGAACGGGATAGGTAGCGGTTTTGAGCCTGCGAAGGCCCTCGTCAGCGGGCTACCGCTACTGCCGCCCTTCCGGGGCCGTTTAGGGAGCTACCGGTCACGACCGCTGGAGGAGACTGGTTGGGCTACAGCAAATGGGGAGGGAGGGACTTCGGTGCCAGTCGAGCCTATATGTCATTCGAGACGTCTTGGCCCTTTCGGATAGCCTGGCCGCCGTTTGGCCGTTCCCATGCGGCATGATTTGGGTACCAGGCCACGTCAATGCCCCGCTCGCCATGCCCCACAGATTCCGACACAGAATCAAGGCCTTGGTGTTTGACGTGGAGTACAAGTTATTGCATGCTCGTTCGCTGCTCGTCTTATGTGTTGTAGGGTTTTTTAACTGTTTCATGTACAGCCTTTGATATAATTGTACCTCGGGACAGACTTTCGGGCATCACGCCATGTACATTCTCTTCTGAGTTCCAGTCAGATGCAAATGTAATACATACGTGTTATTCGACATCGGCCGGCATTCGTCTCATGCAGCCGCAGGCTCAGCAGTACGCGCAGCCTCGAGCGTGTTTGCGTACTGGAACTCCCCAGAGTTTTCGTACTGACGGTGAATGATTAAAATAGCACTACATGTTAGCGTAAAATGACCAACCTCCCACATGTCTATGGCCACTTGACAGCTCTCGCGGACAACGGTGGGTGAATCTTCCCGCGTCATCCATTCCTTTAGGTGTGGGAGCACTTCGGGAGTTGCGATGCCACCGAGAGCCTCTGCTGCCTCATGTCGCACCATGTCACATTCGTTCGTATCTCGGAGGACCTTGAGCAAGGATGGTATAGAGTGGGCTGACAACAGCTGGCCAAAGACAAATGCTATCTCATGCCTGCAATCATCTCGGTGACGCTACACCGAGCGCGGTTGTTCACTTACTTGAAAAGAGCGCTGTAATCAGAGAAACCGCATGCAAGCGCATCCACAGCCGATGGTGTGCCAATATTGCGCAGGGCAAACATCGCACGGTACCTTTCGAAGAGTGGCAATCCTGTGTCAAGCAACTTTTCTTTGAGCGATGATACGGACGCTTCCGTGAGATCCTTGTGCTTTTGTCGTCCCGACAGGAGATGAGAATACGGGGGAGCAGGATCAATCGAGGTATACGTACTATCACAACCGCATGAGCACAGCGGGAAAATATGAGTCGGAAGGAACAGACGCACGGCATAGCATCCGGAGACCCTGCGGCCGCACGATGGTTTCTCCCTTCTTCCGAGTTATCCCAGTCGATCTTTGCGAGTGCGATCTCGCAAGTTTCGCGCACGCTCCGACTGGGATCAGAAAGGTATTCGCGCAAGATCGGAACTGAAGTCGTGGACGAAATCGCACCCATTGCTTCCGCTGCCTGTCCCGCACGACCATCAGGGGAAGAAGAGATACATGGCAGAATGACATGCCTCGTGTCGGACCATAGGATCTTCGTCCTCTTTCCGCAAAACTGACTCGAGAACGGGCAATGCGGACGCCAGTTTCATCTGGCCAAGACAATATGCCAGCTCGTGCTTGAGGAGAGCAGAGGGATCGTCAAAGGCTGATGCCACGGTTAGGAGCAAGCAATGAGATGCAGTGAAGGACACCTTTCGATATGATCGCGACTGCATCGTCGTTTTTGAGGGATTTGAGAGCAAACAGGGCGCGGAATCTATCGTGAAGTGCAACCTTTCTGGGGTTGTTGAGGAGGACGTCCTCGAGGGCCCCGAGCTCTGCCAGTGAAACTGCTGACATTGTAGAGTCTGAGGGATCGATTCAAGTTTTGGCGGACTTGAAAATCTAGACACTCCCAAAAGCGATCAGCATGCCCAAGTCAAAGCGGTCGAAAGTCGGTGAGATCAAGAGCCCATGGTCGATTTGCTGCGAATGACACGGCGTTCTCGCCCTTGACCAGTATCACTCACCAAGGTCTCGAAAAAGACCAGGGAGCACAAAAACGCGCTCATCATCGAGGTGCGCAAAACATCGTCGGTCGTCATCGTCGTCCCAGCAGTGGTCTTCGACAGATTCAAAAAAGCGCAGAAAAATGGAAATATTGCTGGCTATTCGAGGTGGGTGCGATGCGCAACACACATCTTAAAACCGTCCGAAATCTTTGGCGAGAGTGAGTTGGTGACACGTCGCGTGAACTCGTCTCGTCTGACATTGATCAAGTTCAGCACGGATATTCTTTGGCAGGGCTGCGGTGATGGCAAAGGCACTCGGAAATACACCAGAAGAAGAGCACCGGCCAGGACTGCATAAATTTGCCGAGGCATGTCATCTCGGTCCAGTCTCGTCTTGCGACTCACGACTGCCCACGTACGGCAGAGAATAAAAGGCCAAGTTGGTTTACTATTTACCGACTCCGAGCCCCAGGAAGTGATCGATTGGTTCGAGGACTTCCAACAAGCCGACTTTGCGCGAACAGGGAACGTTGCCAGTCGGACTGTGATACTTCCCGTGGGTCCTGTGATGCGAGTGTACTCTGACCCCCCCGAACCGTTCCCACACAACGAGGAGCCTCAGCTGCGTAAACTAGGGCTGTCTACGACGTTGAGAAGGGGTGTACCTACGCTAGAATCGTCGCACAAGATATGCGACAAGGGCAAGGCCCTCACGAGCGAGCAGGCACAATTACTGAAGCTCATTGGAGAGAAGATGGTTGTGTTTCGGGTGGGATTGAAAGCACGGTGGGACTCTGACACGGGGGTAGTCACTCAGATGGAGGGTGTGGCTACGACGGCTGCAGAGGAACAGCACGGGAGCGACAAGGACGAGGAGATGGACGAGGAGTAGACGATGTATCGGTCTCTCGGGTTTGCATGAACATTTGGGTTCATTTTTCTCGTCCTCAGGCTGGTGTGTGAGCGAGTTGACACGTCGTTATCGCGATGTGATATGGTTGGCTGACGCTGCCCTAATTCTTCCTGGCTTTCTCGTCCAACAGTTCCCTGAACTAGTCCCACTGATGACCATGCCCACAGAGTTTGCCCTCAAATCGTCACCCGACATTCTCTCCCCGCAGGATATGTTGACCCTGCCCCGGCCAGATGTCCCCCTACCCAACCCGGGTGGCGACTTGGCTCTCATACCTGTCAGCAAGTACTCCTTCGATGATCACGAGTGAGTCGCCAGCTCGCTCGTCGTCCCACACCCGTCTCATCTCGCACAGAACCCATAAATACCTTGCCATAACACCCATCGTGGCAGGGTCAGATCCATACGATCTCCCCCTTCCCGGCGGCGGCGATGCATTTTGGCTCGATGCACGCACCATCGCGCATGTCGTAGAGACAGGCAGAGACAAAGAGAAGAAACAACAACTGTTCGCCTTCCCAGTCACACTAACCGGAGACGCGATCAGTGTCGGCGAGTCCGTTCCCGTTGGGTTCTTTCCCGTCACTACCGCAGCAGATTTTCGCTATGCGCACTCTGTTGGCATCCTCGTCTTCTCCGCATACGTACATGCGGACGGCGACCTGAACGCTGTCAAGGACAACGACGAAAAGTACGACAACCGCGGCAACTCTGCTTTGGTCTACGACAAGACCTTTGAGCGCCAGTGGGACACTTGGGTCGGTCCCAAGCACAAATCTCTCTTTACCGTGCAATTACACAAGAATCAAGGGAAATTCGTCCTTGGGAACGTTTTCACGAACGTTCTCAAGGGTACTGATTTAGTATGTATTCTATGTATCACGATGAAGGGATGTCATCACCCATGGATTCCCAACTCAGAGTTCCCCCGTCGAACCGTTTGGTGGAACAGACGATTTCGATATCTCGGAAAGTCATATCATCTTTACCGCAAAGGACCCCGGGCTCCCAAAAGCAACCCATACAAAACAGAATGTGCGTTCACTTGAATGTCTCCGCCCATTTTGTTCATTCAGCCATAGATATACCTTGTTGGCTTTGATGGCTCCAACCTCGTAGAACTTACATCTGGTGTACACGGTGCAACTCATGCCCCAACTTTCAATCGTCGCGGAAACAAGGTGTCTTGGCTTCAGCTTGATGATGACGGCCACGAGTCAGACAGGTATGCCAATTCGCCATTGTGCCCCCTGCCGCTAACCGGCCTAATGGGCGACCTAGGGCCAAGGTTGTTGTCCGCGACCTCGTAGAAAATGTCAGTTTCATTATCACCCAAGAATGGGATCGTTCACCAAGCTCCTTGGCAGTACGTCTTACCGCTGCAGTTTCTGGGTAACGTACCTAAATCTAAACGTCATCCATATAGTTTTCCGAAAGCGGCGAATTCATCTACATGATCGCCGAAGATATTGCGAGAGCCAAAATTTTTGTGCTTCAAATCCCTCCAACCCCAACTGAGTACACCACACATCCCAAACTCACCCTGCCGTATGACAAACCCATTGCTCTGACCGATACACACACTGCTTCAGGCCTGCAAGTGCTTTCGGGCGGTCGTCTCCTCTTCGCGCTGTCTTCGTTCACGTTCCCGAACGACGCATATGTTCTCAGAAACCTCCAATTCGTCGAGGCAGGCATCAAAAAGAACGTTTCGAACCCTACCAAAGCCGAGCTTGTCCAAATCACCAAGTTCTCGGCTGCTCCCCTCCAAGGCAAATGCCTTCACCCTGGAAAAGATTTTTGGTTCAATGGCGCAGAACGCGACATCCACGGATGGATCCTCATCCCTCCCGGTTACAAACCCACAGATGTGAAGAAATGGCCTGTTGTTTTGCTTATCCATGGCGGTAAGTCTTGTCATATTATAAAACAGTGCTGGGCGGTTGAGGCGGAGCAATCTAGGCCCCGAAAGCTGCTGGGCTGACTCTTGGTCTACTCGTTGGAACCCTAACGGTCAGTAATCGTCCACTTTCTACTGTTGTCTCCTTGGGTTCAATTCCTGTCAGTCTTCGCAAGCCAGGGCTATGTCGTCGTGGCAATCAACCCTACCGGTTCCACTTCTTTTGGCCAGGGTATGCAAATCTTACTGCATAATATGTATCCTTGTCTTCTCAATAACTTAGACCTGACGGAGGGAATCAAGGGAGACTGGGGAGGAAAACCCTTTGAAGATCTGAAAAATGGCTGGACATACATCCTTGAGAATTACCCTCAGGTAACCTGCGTCCGACCTTCCATCACTGATACGCTGTCATGGTGTCGATTAGATCAACCCTGACCGTGCGGTCGCTGCTGGCGCGAGCTACGGAGGTTATGCTATCAAGTAGGCTGTGGTCACGTTTTCACATCCAAAAAAAATCGCACTGACGGCCGACTTTCCCCAGTTGGATCCAAGGAAACCCGGAATTTGGTTTCGGTTTCAAGGCTTTGGTGTGCCATGATGGTGTAAGCGGTCTCGTTTTATCCCCGTTTCGTTGTTTTGAGCTGGTGCTAGGTCTTCGACACCACGTACAATGGTTATGCGACTGACGAGCTCTTCTTTGTACGTGTGCATCTTCACCGAATCTCATTGAATCCTTCTGATATCCAGCCAGTTCAACCATGGGTGGGGAGGACGGCCCTGGGAGGAGGATTCCTTTGCTCTTTCGCGCAAGTATGTGATTATCTGGAAGCTACACACTACTCTGACCACGCGTTATAGGCATAGTCCCGCGTACACCGTGAGCAAATGGACGACACCCGAGTTGATTATCCATGGGAGTAAGGATTACCGCTTGCCCGAGAGCGACGGAATCGCGGCATGGCACGCCCTGCAACAGTACGTATTCGGTCATCTCTACTCCTCGGTACTCGCGTTGACGCCAACCGTCGAAACAGACTCAAGGTACCGAGCCGACTGGTGATCTTTCCCGATGAAAACCACTGGGTATTGAATGCTGGGAACAGCTTGAAGTGGCACTATGAAGTGTTCAAGTGGTTCGACGAATTCGTTGGCAAAAATGCTCCAATCCGACATCGTAACTGAAACGATTGGCAACGTATCAACGCCGCGTAGCTCTTCAAGCTCGAGAAACATCTTGTGGAGATCCTGATTGCGAAAATAAGAGCTACATCAAGCAGTTACAAATGGTATAGCGCGAGGGACAAACAATAGAAAATGTGTTTCCGATGAGCAAAGAAAGCATTTGTAACCCAGTGCTTCCCGACGAGGAATATAAATCGAGTGAACGGTAATGCGAAAGGAAGTTCTATATCCAGCAGTTGAAGGACAAGATATTCATGGCTTCAAAGAGGCGGACGGTCGACTTTTTTTAGTGGATGGAGGTGGCTTTCGTCTCTTAACCACTATGGGAGCGCGAGTTGTCTTCTGAGCCGGGATCGGTTTCGAAACATGTTTCATGCCATAAACTTCCTTGCGGTTTGTCTGTGAACATGCCGTCAGTGTGACACAGGTTCCATGCTCGAGGTTTCCCTGACCTCGATGCCCATCAATAATTCGTCATCACCATCCGAAGTAGGATGGTATTCCTCTGCGTCATCCTGCTTGGAATCATGGCTGACGTCGTCCCCCTCCGACTCGTCATCGTCGATCTCAACGTAGGCTCGCTTCGCTGAAGTTTTCCTTTTAAGACGTGTAGTAGCTTTGCTGAGCTCTGTGGTCGTGGGAAGTACATTCGGGGTCTTGGAGGTAGACGCGGATGCGGAAGTCGAGGTTGAGGCGAGGTTAGAGGCAGACATTGGAATATGCCTGACTGATCCCACACTCTCTCGATCAACACTTTCTTCTTTTACGGGGAAGTCTACAACAGCCTGGACGCGGCGAACAAGTACTTGGCGCATGCCGCTTGATATCGATTCCGGCTGTAAAGGGGGCCCAGTTTCTTGCGTAGTTCGTTGGCGTGCATTGCGTTGGTTCTCTGACATTGGAGTTGGAAGTTGGAAAAGAGTTCCTGGTCTTGTCCGATTAGCTCTTGAAGATACCTTGGACACGGACGGTACAGATTTCGAAGGAGGGTGTTCTTGGAGGCTGGGACTCAAGGAATCAAGCGTGGAGGGACACTGTGATCGGGTGGAAGTGGACAAGCCACCTATAGCGGAATACCTCACCATGGGAGTGTATGGTACAACAGATGCTTGGGCATGTCCATTCTGGACAAGCGGTCAGTGAGTCTGACATGTGAATTGGATTGGAAGAACAAACGGGAGCCAATTGTTCTGCGACAAGCTCTTCTACTCGCTGAGCAAGTTTTGTCCGTTCTTGTTCGACACGAAGAAACTGTTCCTTCCAGCTGACGGCTTCCTGTCTAGAGGTCTCCTCGAGGCGGAGGCATTGGTTTTTCCACTGCGTGGCTTCCTGACGTAGTTGGGTGATGGTTTCAATGTGATGATTAATCTGTCGTATAAAAGTGGTCAAAGGCGCGTGTCACTGACGAAAGGGCCATACGGTCAGCTCAGCCTGGTCCGCCTGCAGCGACAAAAGGTGAGATGGGGAACACGTAGGACACGAGATGCCTTGCGCACTGCGGCTTTCCATACGCCAGCTTCTTGTTTCCAAGCTTGCTCTTCAAGCCTAGACGAGTGAAGGGCATTGACGGCGTCGTCGCGTTCTCTACGCGCCTCGCGAGCGTCGTTGGTAGCGTGTGTGACGTCCTTGCGGGCTTGATCCTGAGCTGCGGTGAACTAGAGATCACGGATCTGAGTTAAGTGGGTTGTGAGACGGTGGACAAGTACGCATACAGCAAGGTTGACAGCCCTGTTGAAGGAGGTGAGCGCGTCGGACAAGATTGCGGACGGCGTCTTGCTCATTGTACGGGCCAACCTATCTCGGTGATTCCCGAGATATCTGAATCCTTCCAACACCAGTCGCTCAGGGCAGCTCGTGCTCGCACAGTCCTTCAAAAAGCCTTTCCAAGCCACAGACCGCAACATGCACGACGACTTTATCCGCGATCCACCAAAAGTACTCGCAACGCCTCCCTAGGCTGCTATGGTAGACTGTCTCCAGAGTGCTGCCGGGGGCATGGCCGAACCCCGCCCAAACCTTTCAAATGGAGTGTTCAGGTCAGGACCGCCATCCAGAGAAGCCATGAGGGGCTGGGAGAATCAAGCATTCCGATATTTGAAGTGAATTGGTTGAGCAAAACTCGATCCACTCTTAGTTGTAAAGTACGGTGGGATCACGAGCAGAATAGATAGCCGACGAACGCGCAGACGATTTGTGACCTGACCAGTACAACATCTAAAGTACCTTGGTGCTCCCATTGGTGCCACTGCCCTTCTTGAACCTGCGTCCGGTGGCAAACAATACGCTGTCCAACAGCGCGGCGACGGTCAGCACTCCTCCGACGATCGCACACGTCCTAGATGGACAGAGTGAGAAACGTCACCGAAACTAGAGCATTACTCACGATGTTAGGAAATGTGCGAACGATTGCCTGGTTTCGGAATGGACGACGAGAATGGGTGATATTTCAAAGTTGAAGAACGCGCCTGTACAATGTTCAACTCTCCCCTCATGACTACGATTCTGAGCCACCTACCTGGTGCTCCCGCAACACCGTGATGCGTATAAACCCCTTGTTTGTCCTGCTCACCAGCACCCTTCAACAAGTCTCGCTCAAAGTGAGTCACACTGTACTGGTGCGTGTTGATCTGGCCACCAATTCAGTTTGCATGGCACAACATCAGAAATTTCACACACAGATTTTCCATCGAGGGTTCTGAACTGCGTTGACACGACCTTGAGGAAATATTGGAACATGTATTGAGCCTTGCTGGTCTAGGGACGAATCAAGATCAAGTCAACAAGACTTCAAGATTATATACCAGTCAACGAACTTTAGCTTCATAGCCGTCCAGGGGATTATCTTCGATGCCCATGCGCCTCCTCATCTCCTTTCCTATCTTGGACTTGGTCGGATTATACTCGTCATCAGCCATAAAGTAGAATTCGTGGACGGTGTGAGAAAAATCATGGATGTTCTGGTCGTCCTTCAAGTATGGCACGAGGTCGTGGAAGTACCGACTATTAGTTTGGTATGATCTGCCTGGGGATATGTGAATGTTGCCGATAACCTTGTTCACGCGAATGCGTCCAGAGATATTGCAACCTTCCGATGCTTGTTCTTTGAGTTTCTCCGACCACCCCTCTTGAACGCACTGGCATGCGGCAGTCAATACGCAAAAGGACACCCGAAGGATCTCCGACTTGCCTGTTCGATATCATCTGGATTGCCGAAACTCCAACCCTTGTTCGTGTATGCCTCCCTAACTTCCTCGCAGCTGTTGCAGCACCCACTCTCCGGTTCCACACCACCGTAACATGAGCCACAGTACCCAGACCCACGTTTCTCCGCCAGCTTGTCTATCTCGTTTCGCAGGTCCCCGCCGCGCTGTCCGGGAACGTCGATACCAGTCTTTGTGAGTCGCTTCTTGACAATGTTGTGCGAAATGTCACGTTGCTGTTCCCCGGAAATATCCATAACGTCGAGGCTAAGCACTGATTATGAAGCCCAAGAATCATTCAACGATCCAAGATAGTATACGGTTTAGTGGTCATGAAAAGAGAGGAAAGCAACACTCACGGTAACATGGGACATGAGGGAATGTCACGTTTAGCTTCACGCTCAGTTTCTGTCCGCGACTTCGATCGACGACAATTGAAGTGTCGACTCCAACTCTTCTGTAATCAAAGTACTCCATGGTCGTGAAAGCCAGTATTATACATGCTGAAATGAGTGTCACTAGAAATCCAATAGTTGTGAGTTTGAAGAACCCAAGGGAGCGAAGTTGGACTCACGGAGAGCACCAGTACGTGTCTTCACTTTCACGTCTTCTGCGGTCTGGCAGTAGACGCATGGTGAATATGGCGCCGACGTGTCAGAAGAAAGCGTGAACGACGATTTACCTTCCCAAAGGCATCGATGCCCTTGAGGCCTGCTAGAAAGCCCTTCGCCATCGCCCCGGTCCGTGGTCAAACTTCAAGGAGGGCGACCTGAAAATTTGTAGTGCAGAGCGTAGAATGAGAAATATTACGCTCAGAAACAGGACTAGTTCTTACATCACGTGACTGATGGGCGACGTGTCATCTCCGCAACGAATCAAAACTAACTACCAAGGGAATCATAACCCCATCTTGTCTACGCCCTGCTTCACCTTGCCAATCAGATTGCGCACGCCGTCTCTAATGCCTTCGGCCTGAACTCCGACGTTGTCCGAGCTCGTCCTGTATACCCCCGAGCCACCTGGCCCGTTAAGGCTGACATTGACGCCGCCTAGATTGAGATTCAATGATGGCGCGTTTGATGATGACTCTGGTGGTGGCTCATACACTGAGTCCGGAAAGGACTCTGCTGCAGCACGGATCGTCTCCAAGTAGCTGATGGGGGTCAACACTGAATTGCTGAAACAAAATTTGGAGTACCTGGACGAATTGTGAACACAAGTGCCGCCAAGCAGCACTCGCGTTCCCGTCGAAGTAGAGTCTTGATTCAGTAAAGCAATCGTTCTAGCCTCTTCGTACGTTGTCCCGCCGATCATGAAAACGATAATATCTTGCGGACTTGGAGGTATTTGTTAGTGTGGGGGGATTCAGGGGGGTTGCACAACATACCGCTGCAAGCCAAGATTCGTTCCCGCGCCGTCATGGAACGGATAGCTAGTCTCTTTCAGACGACCCTTGAATAAGTTTTCTAATGTCTGTGAGAGGTGCGGAGTGTGCTGGGTGTAGACATTTTCTACCCCCTATGTACGCCACTTGTCAGCGGATTTCGGTCACAAAATGAACAAAACTTGCCTTCAAGCCTTTTAACGCAGACCTACCCTTGGCTAACAATGACTCCGTCGAAAACAGATCGTCTTGTCGCTGGTCAGAACCGGAGATGTTCAGAAAGGCATAAACAAGCTTGACAAACAAATTCAGTCAGTGCGGCTGAACATAAAAGACAGACTGCATCACCCTTGCTTCCTCTCGTGAAACTCCGTTGGAAAGGAGGAGATTGATGAGCGCAGCAATGTTGCTCGGTTGTGTTTTCTGATAGCGCAGTGCATACAGAATAACAATACGGAGCTTATTCCATGCAGGCACGGAATTATCCGAAACGAGCGCTTGAACAATCTGAGTCCAAACAATATAATACGATTGAGGTCTCGGGCGTCAATTTGTGAACACCGTACGCACCTTGAAATCACAACCTGAACTTGTCGCAAGGCCCTGTTCAATTTCGCCAACGTTTAATAGATGGTCTCGCTCGACCAACCGGCTGAGTTCGCCGACCAATGCGACATGTTTGCTGACGTTTCCACCAAGCTTCCGAAATTCAGGATATTCCTCAACAAACCGTTTCATATCAGATATTGAGTTGATGGCCGAAGGGGATTGAGCGAGTGACCGTGATTGATAAGATTGGACGTAATTTATCAGTGAAGTACCGAGATCACCAAATGTCGCCAAGAAATGTGCTTGGAAGAATGGGTCGGTCGACGTTGTGAGAGTAATTTCCTATTGGAAATGTGAGAACGAGGCAGAAGAATAACCTGGGAGGAACTTGCAGAAAGTTCAGGCCGAATATCAGGAACCATGGTAAGGTCGACTCTTCCATTCTGGATGCCAAGAAGTTCATGGACCATAGCCTGATATGTCCATTGAGACAACAAAGGTGTGACAGGGTCGTTTCTCCGATCAAGGATGAGCAATAGTGGTGCTACCTGAGTAAGCCTGAAATCGAACAAGGCCGACTCCGCTTGGATGCGATGCTTCGTACCAATATGAATATAGTACGGAGGTGAAACAAAAGGACGGGTTACCTGAACTTCGTTGGCTAATTTTTTAGCCATACCGCTCATCTTCTCATACCGGATGACAGGTTTTTTTTTCAAGCTGAGAAGAACAGCTATGATTCCTTGCACGCTGTGCTCCAGAGCAGTACTATCCCAGCTATTCGGAGATGACCCATACAAAGGTCTGCTGACGGTGGGCATGTGGTTGAGGGAGAATAAACAAGGCAGAAGAGGAGTGTAATCCGCAAAGTATTCCTGTAGAGATGTCAACTCCACCAGCTAAAATGAACAGCTAGGTGCACCACCTGCACTTCTCGAACCACCTCAAATTCGTCTACTTCTGCAAGGCGTTCGATCGAGGATTTAGTCAAGACATTGCTGAAATCTGGTCGCCCAAAAAGACATTAGCTCGGATATGGGCGTATGGAAGGGACCCACGCACTGACACAGGTAATATTCGCTATACTTGGGCTCACGCAGCTCTGCACATACTGAGTCGATACTGCCCTCACTGGGTTGCAAAAAACAGACACATTTCATGTGAGGCATTGAGCTGCGCAGCCGATTGTCAATTCGATCCGTGAGATAGACCTGATGTGACAAAAGCGTCGACTGTGTCGAGGCGAGAGAGACGATTGGTGTCTGGCAAGAGGGAAGCCAATGTACAACAGCATGGGCTGGACAACCTTACGGTGTGCGTATCAAGAAGAAGGACCTTCATAGCTGACGGAGTCGACACCAGCTTTGTGATGTATGTCTCGACTGCCTTGACTACGTCCATGCCGATAGATTGCTGGTCCGTTATGTTGACGTTGGACGGAAAAGTGTGCGGTGGTATGGTTCAGTCGTACCTCTACGGCCTTGTCGTCCACTCCCAAAATAGGATGCCGTCTCTCCGGTCATTCGACTCTAACCCAGATGGTCGAGAACTCGAACAACCGTCCAGACAACTAAATCCTAGTTCGTTGCGAAGCACACATTGGGAGACCCAGACGTTGTTTGTTGTAAGTTTTAAGTTGTCGACGCATACAGGTCGCTCGAGTATCGATTTGGTGACCATTCTTACCACACCGCCTCGACGTCAGGGTGATCATGAGCCCCTCGCAGACATCCACAATCGAGGGCAGTCTCTTCCTGCACTTATCGGGGGCCTTGGGGATGAATCTAAGGTTTAGTAAGGATCGTCTCGACAGCCACATCATTGAATTATGGCCTGTTTCAAGCGTTCCTTGAGCTTCTTTCCCCGCATGTTAGCCCCTTCAAGTTTCCACCTCAGCCTAATACCTTCTTCATCTGGACGCCCTTGGCTCTCACCTTGATTCTTTCTGGCACTCCGCAACATATCCGTCCAGAAAGATGCTCTTACATTGAGACATGTGATAAAAATTTCATCTTTTGCGAACAGTCCGTCGCCTGTTTCAGTTTGACGTGGCAGATACCCGGTGCATGGCGGTTGCCTATTTCGCGGATTGTGCTGTACAGCGTTGATGGCGTTCCTCGTGGTCTCAACATGCGAAATCGGCAGAATATGATTTCGGCCCAATTGTTTTTCAATGCGTTTCTCAGTTTCGGTAGCGGTAACGCGCTGGCACGTTCTTTATTTGAAGACAGACCCATCCAGCTGGCTGAACTACGTTAGGCGACAGGGTCAAGAGGCGCACAAACAATCATCATGATCTTTTGTCCAAGGGCTGTCCGACACTCCTCGGCTCTTACTTTTGGCGGTGGGCTTCCCGTTCCTTTGGTTGTCTTGGAGGATGAGATGTGTGGCCCTTGCTGGACGACGAGGCCATATAACTGCCTCTCCGCTAAAAATCCAGGATGGAGACAGAATCCCCAGGCCGACGCCGACATGGCTTCTTTATCTTCCTCTTTCTACCACGACGAACTAAGCCGCGCACTCTCCGAGCAGTCCTTTGGTTTGACGCGGTACGAGATCCTAGGGCAGTGTTCGGCACACGAGGCGGCCGCTCTCTTGACGTTGCCGGAGGGGACTAGCATCCGAGTGTTCTTGAACATTCGTGGCTATCAGGTAAATTTAGATCACCTTGCGTGTCGTGATCACTGATCTTCCAAAGCTTGATGGCGGACAGACGCATGAGTCGATCGAAGAGCTCTTGCAGTCCGTCAGTCCGATGTATGCGCGGAAGAGAGAAGAGATGATCATTACCAAGCTTCAAGGTCTCCAGTGACCATACCTTCTTTCGAGCAATCTTGCAGGTGTAAGTACGGTCTTTGCCACCGCGTGGATCATTGCCGCGATTGATGGTGTCGACTCCGCAGAGCTCCAACAACCGTACTATTGTTTGTATTCTTATCCCATAATACAAGCGGCTGTCGATCCAAGGAGCGAGAGATGTCAGGTTTGAATGCATTATCAACTCTACGTGTATTACGTATCTGCGGGGAACTCTCCATCGCGGTCTCGTACATTCCTCCAGATGTAAGCTTTGCGATGGTTTGGCCGAGTTACACGGTTTCGCTCATGACCGAGCATCCAGCTTTCACTCTAGGATGCAAGAGAAACCCCGAGCTCAGGTGTTCCATTCCCGGTGGACAAGCGAGTGATCGGTTGTTGTGTGATTTCCGCCAGAGAATTCTGTAGCGTAACTTGGGAAGGGAGTGAACGCCGGGGCAACTCCAAATCCAGATGGCATAGCAGTCGGGCATCGTCTCGTACGAGTTGACGAATCGCCCCTCTTCTTGGGTAGTGTTCTGAACGGCCAGTGGTCGCTGGGGTGGTTCCACTGCGATTGGATGGTGATCAGAAAGGTTAAAGCACTCGAATTGCCGCGATTGGGCGGAATCGAGGGTCCACTGTGGAGATCGGAGTGGACGAGGTTCGAGACCCGGCCAACGCCGTTCGACCTCGCGATGAGTTGCCAGAGCCGAGGGATTCGAGACTGCATACTTTTCGACGTCGCGATGATGTTCGCTATCGCTGGCATCGCGTCAGACTCGTCCACGTAATGAATGCCCCTGCAATCCGCCGAATAGATCCCGATCATCGTGTCAGAGATTACACCGTCTTGGAAGTTTACTTTTATAAACAAACGCACCGCGCACGACGGACGGCTTGACGCGGCTCCAAGTTCATTACCGATATTGAAGTTCGCCCATCATCCAGGCGAGATTTTTACAAGCATTCTTCCATTCACGACCATGTATGGCCTCGAGACGAGCAGGTCCGCCTACCATTCCAGCATCCAGTCTCCCAAACGAGGCTTATACCATCGCCGACAGCATCGGCCGCAGCGACCCTGATGCCAGTCATGCATATTGGTGTGTAACCAGACACCTGGAGACTCTCGGTCGCCGATGGTATCTCGTCTGGGCTATGGAAAGCGAACGTCTCCCTGTGGACTCGCCACCACTCTACATACACTGGTGAGTAACTCCACCCTGCTTCCACATATTACATTACCGACGCCACGACACGCGAGCGAAACCTATTTCGCGACGAGCATAACGTAATAAACACAGGTTCCCAGGGGAACATGGTATGGCCCACGGTCGCACGTGAAATGCGAGAATCGATTTGCTATTTGTTCGGCTGGCGTTACATTGCCATGGCCCGAGAGTGACGGGCCATCAAACCACAGCTGGTCCGAAAGGGTTTATGTCTCGAAAAAACAGTTTACCCCCGCCGAGCCCGCGAGTACTGTGCGAACATCAGAAAAGACCAGGATTCGGTGCAGACAGCGGAAGTCATGATACGTGGCCGAGGTCCTCCTGGAGACCAGTCGGTAAAGTCAATGTAATGGGTGGGGAGGGAGGGGTGGAAATTTCCAAATGTGGACTAGTACGCGCAGGTGAGGCGAAAGGGCACTTTGAAGGCTTACGACGGTTAAATATCGGGGGCCGTGGTGGCGTACGTGACGCCGTCCTTGGGGTGTATTGGTTTCCTGGGTTTCGAGGAAATTGAGCGATTAGAACAGTGGGGGAACGGTCGAGGGAGTAGTGCATGAACACCATGGAGCAAGGTCGGAACAAGCCCGTCCGATCGTTGGCGAACATGCAATTCTGATATGGGAATGTGTCGGTGATTCCTTAAGAGTGTGGTACAGGTTCAGGTGTATGGTGGCCGGCCACGCTCAGTATTTCCCCGGATTGAAACGCGTTTGATCCGGGGATCAAGGCATGAGGGCTCTCCTTTGATGCGGCCGCAGAAGTGTGGGGTATTGGACGTGAAGGGGGATTGGTCCGAGACGGATGATGACAAGGCTAAATGTCATGGAGCGAATCGACGTGGCTGCCCGAGAGTAGTTCCTATTCGCTTAGCGAGGGTATCTTCGCAGTGTAAGTCGGCGGACGAAGCCGAAACGGACGGATGGACGCGGCGATTCACGGGGCGTTTTGAAGTGCACGTGAGATGACGGCTCGTCCATGTGGGGGAGTCGGGTGATCCCGACGAGGGATGGGCGAGTACGGGGGCGTTCCTGCAAGCGGAGAATTCCGGTGGCGGACTGCCATTGGGTGAGACAGGGTCTGGGCGGGCCGGGCGAGGGCGGGGAAGTGGCGAGTGCAGGGCTGGGCCGGCAACTGTGGGAGATGTGTAACACCGTAACAGCATGCACCTGCCATATCCGGACAAGATGGGCCGCCCGAGGCTCCGCGGTTGGCTTGCCGATGGAAATGACTGATCACATAATCAGAGGTAATAGCGGAATTTGTAAAAAGAAAGAAAAAAAAAAGTCGTATTTTCGGACAATCCGGACAGGTGGACTTCCAAACGTGGAAGCCCTGTTGGCCCGGGTGCGATGCGAATCAGCAAATCAAATATTAAGACGGCCTTTTCCTTCCCTCGCCCTCGTCCAATCCCTGCCCCTCCCCACCCACTCGCCGCCACTCTCCTCCTCCTCCTCCACTCCGCTGGCGAGTCCACCTCCACCTCCACCTCCACCTCCATCTACACCTCCACCTCCACCACCATCTCCCACGCCATCCCTTTATATCTCCCCTTCACCTTCTCGTTCCCCGCAATGGACATGAACTACGAAGAGTCTTGGTGTCCCACCTGCGATAGGCAGATCATGCCGAAGCGCTTCACCGTCTCCGTCCCCCAACCCCCCAACGAACAACCCACCCAGCCCCAAGCCCTCCCCATCCCAGATTCTACCTCTCGTAAGTTTTCACTCTGTCTTCGCCTCTTCTTCAAATTCACCCGTCTTCAGTCTCGAAAAATCAGCAAGGCGACGTCTCCGCGCGCACCTCCCGCACAAAGACGGGTACCATACGCGCGAGAGGCGCCGGTCTTGTCCAGGGGACTGGCCGCGTGAAACCGAATTGCGCCCACAAACGTTCCAATTCCCGTCCCTCTCCCCCTCAAACCCAGGTTCAGCCTCAGCCTCAAGCAAAGCCCACCGCACCTCCAAAACTTCGTACCGTCATCGATCAAGGGCCCATCCCTCTTTATTGTTCCGACGAATGCAGGATAGCGGATTTGAGCAGATTCAACGGTGCTCTTCCCATCAATTACAACCCGGATCGGGCCTCCCCTCCCCTCCCTCCCGTGCCACATAATTCATTCGAACGCCCCATTTCTTGTGATTCCGAGGACGAGTCCACCAGTGGCTCATCACTTGACTCGTGCCTCTCATCTTCATCCGACATCATTCCTCTTTCTCCCAGCATTGCCACCCTGGCCGCCATGTATGACTTTCCCCCATTACCTCCGCCACCTCCGATTAGCCCTGTCCAGTCCACTGTTACCACTGAGCCCGAGTTCCGCAATGATTACCAGGGCGGCGTCATGATGGCCGCTAGACGAATTCAAGCCGCCCTTTGCGCGGACCCTACTTCTAAGCGTCCCGCATCCAGGAACGAATTGCCTCCGCCTCAGAGACCAATTCCAGGCTGGACAGACGGTAGCGATGCATGGCGTGAATCCGTATACTTGTTCTCTCCTCGCTCAGATTCTGTGGCAACCGTTGGCATGGCGAGTAAAACTTCTTTCGCCGCTACCTCTAGCAGAGGCGTCCAGTGGACTTCGAGCGATGGTACATCGAGTTCATCCGCACAGGCTCGATCATCCCACCCTCCGTCCAACTCGAGTCAGTCGTACACTGATGAATTGTACGCCAAGTATTCTCTTCCTCTGTCTCGGCGTTGCGAATCGCGTTCTACGCTCTTCCCTCACTCCAACCCTCCGTTGTCCCCTACATCGACATCCTCTCGTCGTCGCCGTGAGACTCCGCTGTTGAAGGCGGGCGCCGAAGGTCGCTTGCTTGTTCCCAATGTTACCATGCGCGCACACAGCGCATCTAGCCAGAGTCTTTCCACCGCCAGCCTGTCCAGTCCTCTCAGTCGTTATCCTAGTGCAATCAGCGAGGACAGTATGTTGAACGAACAACACGGCGCCTCTACATCAGCGTCGTCGCGACCACAGGTCCAGGGTATGTTGCATATCACTCGAGTTGGCATGGTTGCTCAACGTGCATCAGCCCGCTCGTGGTCGTATGATAACATCAAGACATATCCCATCATGATGCCCCCTCCGAAGAAGGAGAAGCGCATTGAAACGCGTATCGTCGATGGATACCTCAAGGAAGTCGAGGTCGAGGTTGAAGTTGTCCAACCTCTGAAGCGCCTCTTTCTCTTCCATGGAAAGGAAACCAGTCCCGAACGGAAGTGGTAGTTGATGTCCGAAATGTCTTTTTCCCCTTTGGAACGCCACGAAGTTATACCCATGTTGCACATGCGGGAGCGACGACGATGGTTATACCGCCGACCCACGATACATACCCTTGACTTATCAGCTCTCTTTCACCTGCAATTTTCCTCAGCATTTTGCACAAACGCACGCACACACCCACGAATATCACAGATACATAATGACCTCGTCGTCTCTTCTAATCGCGTTGCATCTCCACCTTCGCCTTCGGCCACGTCGTGATGCCTTCGGAGCCAAAATTTCTTATCTCTCTGTGCCATACGGTTGTACTCGATAATATCCTCTCTTGTTTTGGTTCTGTACATTTGTACTACTAGTTGCGCATTTACATTAGCGGTTAGCATATGGAGTTTGGACTAATGATTCGGAGTCATTGGCATCGAGTTTTGTTCGGGTTGGTTGGGTACATGCTCGATTGGAGGGCTAATGATTGTGTTACAAACGTGTTTAGTACTTTTCTTTCTTCCTTGTGATTATATTCTTGTTAGCTATCGCATTGCATCGTAGCGCCACGCACTGTACAATGAACATCTTTCACGCTGAATGATCGGTGATACGCCCAGCATGCACAGGGGAACTGCTCCAGAAGACGCGAGATCCGTCCAGCACTGCCAGAGACCAGTAAATGCCCGACACAGCCAGCGTGTCGGCCGAGACCGCCATCTTTGTACTGTCAGCTCGTGCGGACACGTCTACAGCGTGTCAACGTCTGAATCATGCCTTGCGAGTCATATACCTGAAAGAGTCTCCCCGAGATGCGTGTCTCGGAACACGACCCTGGTGGGGCGCACTAACCCGGAAAAGTGACCCATGGCCAAAATGTCGCAAGAACGCGGTCCGATGCCTGTCAATTCCGTCCGTCCGGTCTAGCATCATTACAAATGCCCGCTCGACGAGATCCCGTTTCCCGTCAGGTCTCGTCTGTGAGACCCACCACCAGGAATGAATGCCGACCTGGCGAGGTACGCACGACACGAGCACACACGCACGTCTTTGAACGTGCGGGGAAGAGGAAGGGATCCACTTCTTTCACTTTACGTATATATAGGACATATGTGGCCACCGTCCCCATGTCAATAAGCCATAAATTTGGTTTCCATTCCGTCTCCGTCCGCGTCGTGGTGGTGGGGCCACTGTGAGGCGTTCGCAGTCGTCGACGTGACATCGGAAATCTCATTCCGACGTCGTGTCCCAAGGCTCCCCGCGTCGGGCGTGGGGTTTTGGCGCTGGCCGGACTCGGCGATCTTCCGTATCGGCCGTCGGGTTCAGTCGAAATTCGTGGACACGCTCAATATGCAGCCATCGCGCCAAGTGCAAGTCTTCTCCGTAAGCGACTTGCAACCAGGCCCACGGGAGTATTGGTCATTTACATCATTTGCCGCCTCTCATTAACGCCTTCATCAAAATGTTGGACAGCAGTGTCCTATGAATGACGGACAAGCTGCACGTAGACCTGTCATCTGCGAATCTATGACGCCTCGCACTGGGATGCAGTCAACCTCGCCAATTAAAACCACTTTCCAGATCCGTGCAAAGTCACGGCTGTGCAGTGTGGGGCAGCGAGGGAACTGAATTCGCACGTCGGTCCAACTTGCCTACATGACTCCCCTCTCCCTCTGACGGGATTGAATCAGTATGCCGTGGCGGCGAATTCGACCAATGGGTAAGTAACATCATGATGCAACCCCAGGAATGTCATGCGAAAATACCTCAGGTCATCGTCACTGTATCCCCGAGTCGGGCGTAAGAAGGAAACAGCATCGGAGGTCGAAGACGTTTCAGCTTGTGCTTGTGCAATGTCCTTGGGCGGGACAGGGCGTTCGCCCGCAAGATGTGTATAACAGGCACGTGAGACGGTTGACGGTTGGAATGCCAACGTACGAGTGTTGCAGTGCCCATGATTCGTCGATAGGGCGCTCAGCAAGGACGTGTGTGTACAATTATGTGCCGTGCGAGCCAGCAGAGCACCTGTCATTATCGGTGAGATCAAGGCAACATAACCGTGGCCTCTTGCATGTACCAGCACCGTAGCGAATGCTATGCCGTGATTGGCGACAACCCCGTGGGTAACATCGAGACCGACACTCTTGGCAAGCAAGATACACTGCAGTGATGGCAAGTTCAAGCGATGCGTCGCCGTTTCTGTATGGTTCGGTCACATCGGGTGATTCGCTTGTTCGTGAGCCCATGAGCCAGAACCCGTGACCAGCCTTCAGGTTGCACAAACGCCCATACAAAGTCAGGGACACTTGCGGCCGTAAGCTGCCAGCAAGCAACCAATCGTGGAGCGGACGTTCACGACGAGACAGGTGAAAAAGGGTCCAGGGGGCCAACAATGAGCCTCGAGAGAGGAAGGGCCATCAGAAAAAGGTTTTCTCGACCAGTATCGGCAGGGTGTTTGTACACATACCCTGATATGCTCCTGTACCTTGCTTGATATTGACCATTTCGACAAGTATCAGGTACTGGAGGAGATCGGGGGACCTGGACGAGAACGTACGAATGTCAATGGTAGAGGTCGCCAGATACGTCATAATTTTCTGACCGCTTCTTCTTTCCATTCTCCCAGCATAATTGACTGTGACCCGTCTGATCCTCAGCGCCGTGTCGCATCCGGTTCGTATACGGATCGCCCAAGTTTACTGCGTGGTTCGGTCGGTTCTTTCAGTAAGGTGTGCTCTTTTTTTCTGCCGGCGACGATAACTTCGTCGCAGCTATTTAAACTTTTTGACGATGACCCGACCGAGCCTCCTGACCTCGAGCGGGTCATCCTCAGACGGTGTTCCGCTCCAGGACGCTTCTTCGACTTCAAGACTTGTGCGAGACCCGAGTGGACAAGCGGGGATGTCGTGCACCGCGACGGCGAGGGGCACAAATCAAATCATCATTCCGTCCGTATCGACATCGATAACCAATCTAGATGTGATCGCCCGTCGAACAACAGATTCGGATCAAGATCCGCACTCCGCCCCCCTGCCACTATAAGTGGGTGCTACAAATCCCTATTCCCCGCACCACCTTGTCTTGGTCATCGATTTTGTACACGATGGTAACTCGTACAGTACGACGCCGTACTGCACCACCACCTCCTGACACACTCTTAGGGCGTCGAGATCAAAACGATTAAAGCCGGGGATGGCGTCAATTTCCCCCGAGTTGGGGGTACGTCCATCTTGCAGCCCCGAGGGATCATGCTGACATCGCAGCAGATACAGTGGAGATACACTATATCGGCAAGCTCAAGGATGGTACGACCTTCGACGCGAGCAAGGACCGGTACGTTCGCGTTCACGCCTGCGTCCCCACGTCGTTGATCTAACATCGATCGTAGCGGTGAAGAACCATTCAAAACCCAAATTGGTGTTGGCAAGGTTATCAAGGGATGGGACGAGGGTGAGTGATCACACTCCTCCGGGATAGCATCGAGCTTCATCCCTACAGGCGTTCCTCAATTATCGCTTGGTGAAGTGGCGATCCTTAATATTTCCTCAGACTATGTAGGCGCCACGTCTCTATCTCGACCCTTCTTCTGACGTTACATAGGGCTATGGCGAGCGGGGGTTCCATCACCTGATTCCTGGAAACGCCGATTTGATATTCGAGGTAGAACTAGTGAAGATCCATCGACTTTGAACGCGATGACACTGTATGACAGCTTCTCTCTTTTTTTTTTTTGGCGGCGGCGGCTACCTTGTGTCATGTATCTCGACTGTTAATCGTGTTTGTCTACCCACCCTCCCCCACTTGGAGCGAGCTACCAGCGCTACTTATGGTTCGGAACAACACGTGTTATTCCACTGTTCACGACTCGCAACAATTCGAATCCCATCATGGGAGATTCCTACGAAGATCGAGTCGGCGATTGGGCCGCAGATACTGGAAAAAATAACAAACACTGCGTGTCGGGCTCGAGCTCATTCCTCGAAGCGAATTCGATTGGGGAAACTGTCAGGTATTTAACATATTCTCGGGAAACTTTTACCCGAACGATAAAGCAAGAATGGAACCTTCACGTTTAACGAGAGTCTTGAGACATTCGACAGTTCTGAGAAACGGATTCGATCGACCTACAAGCATAGTTCACAGGTCGGAGCGTGAGGAGTGTACTTGGGTCATGCAGTCAGAGATGTTATCGGCACGGGTACCTCTACCATATCCTCATTCTCATCGTCATCGTCATCGCCTGGGCTTGAACCTTCAGTTAGCATCTGGAGCATACACGCGTCGGACATGCTTTGTGAGACCTCCAGGTTGTGCGGAAGTTTACCCCCACTGATATCTGCGAGCTCCACTAACTGTGCGGCCAAAAGTGCAAGTTGGGCTTGTAATGCTGCCCTTTGCTCTGTGTTGAGCTCTGCCGGTTTCCCACCGCCATCAAGGGAAGAACCGGCGGATTCCTCGACGACTATCGCACCCGAGGCCAAAGGGGGCTTATCGGATCCATCAACGGCTGATTGACGGCCGCGTGGATTCCCAGACGTCGAGGTTTCGCCTGCCCCACCTTCTTCACTCGGAATCTGGTAAAGTTGTCCAAAGTTGATAGCTTTGAGAATGTTCTGTGCCGCTTCCCAAGCGTCACTACCTTCCCCTGCCTCGTGTTCAACGGCATTAGGTGCTTGCTTCTGGGAAGCTGTCGCCAAGCCATCCCGTGCGACCCCATGCGCAGATCCCGATGTACCCTGATATGGGTATCCAAAAGGATATCCTGGGGGTTGTCCAGGAGGGGGAGGACGAGTTTGCAAATTGTTAGCTCCGTAAGGAACGAGAGGAGTGCGTGTAAACGGCGACGACGAAGGTGTCTGTTGGCTGGGTAACGATGTCTGTGCCAAGGTCTGCGGACGACGCGTCGTCCGCCTGGAAGTCTGGGATGAGGCTAAGCGGACACACATACAAGGATGATGAATTTGTGCGCATACATTACCGCCTTCCCAGTTCTCGTTCAGTCGATATTTGCCATTGCTCCCTTTCTCCAGGCGGCCTCTCTTGTAAGCCTTTTGCAAGGCCTGACTAGCCGAGGGACGGAAATTCGTTTGCAGAGGGTAATGCATCGCCATCCAACTGAAGAGATTCTTTGGCGCGCATCCTTCCGGGTCGTCGGAATCTAAGAGTGCTTCAACAATCATCTCCTCGTAACTTGGGAGATCGTCGACGCTAGTGAGCGGGGGAGGTGGTTCCGGAGCAGGATGGGGAGGGTGAACAAGCGGTGTATTGGCGAACAATGGTGGATGGTGGCTCGTCGGATTGACTGGATACATTGGTGGTGGTTGAGGGTACGAACCATAATGGTGCGGGTAGCCATACGGCGCGTGAGGAGAAGCATAGTAAGGCACATGGGGATAAGCGGTATTGTAGTAGGGGTGCTGAGAGTAGTGGGGACCTGGGGTTGTTGGGGGAATCGATGATTGAGATGCAGTAGACTGTTGGCCAGACGGTACGCTCGTGGGTGGCCCGGCGTGAGCTGGTGCAGGTGTCGACTGGTGCGAACTCGGTTGAGACTGCGCTTTCTTTTCTCCCGACAAACTATCGACGCTGGGGGCAGAGGATTTCGAAGGTGCATCCAACCCAGGAGACGTCTGAGTCTGCGACGCTTGTGCCTTCTCAGCCTGTATGGAAGCAATAGCGGCACGGATATCGTACGGCCAGACTGAACATTTTACGTGGAGAGGCGCATGGGCTTCTAAGGTGAGGCAGATGTCGATGATCTGCTGAGGAGGGAGCAGTCCCAGGTACTGCCTTTTGATGGCGTAGATTTCGGCCTCTGAAGTTTTTTCCGCAGATAAGACTGGCGTTAGACCGCATTGAAACGTATGAATGCTCACCAGACAATGGTTGATAGCCATTTTGCGGAGGTGGTGGAAGAAACGTCTGCGGTGCGGGCTGCATCGTTCCGGTGGAGCTGCATAGTTCTTCGAATCAAAGTTTCTTATGTATGATCACCACCACACCACGCGTTCGTATTAAGCTACTTTTCTCGGTACAGGAACGGTGAATGGGACTGTTTTTATGAACCTTTGTGCGCCGGTGCCGACAAAGGGCTCCTGTCCTGTCCATCATTTCCTCGAACAAGCGCAGCCTCCTCGGGGGATAGGGAGAGAATTGATTGCGTGTGCTTTGATGCCCACCTACGCAGCTAAAACAAGTAGTGATGGTCGGCTGCGAGAGCGACACGACCAAGCAAGCAACTCACGGGCATGAAGATGTGTTCTCGCTCGCCCCAGTCGGCAAGAAAAGCACAGTAAAAGAGCGTGACTGGAGATTGGATGAGCACGTCGATTGGTATATGTAGCAGAATGGCCGCACGAGGTATTGTGGTGTAGGTCAGAAAGCGAGAGCCAGAGTACACCCAAGGGGGCCGAAAGTCACGACGATCGTCTTCGGTGGCCCGTCGGTTTTGTGGAGTCTTCGTCGAGGCATGTCTGCCCACGGAAATTTCCCGCAGCACTGCTAGCTTTACCAGCGAGCGATGCTGCCTTGCCCTGAGCATGGTCTACCTCGAAACCTGTGAGTGGTCACTTTGCATCCCTACTTCCCATTACAATATTCAACGAACCTGCAGCAACCCAGAACCTAGTGTAAATAATAGCAGGTCCGCTCTTGTATGTTGTTGCAGGCTGTTCGACCACAGACCTGGAGTTGGTTGTCGTGGGTTACATCACATTTGCTGAAGCGCTGACTTCCCTCACGCTTTCTCCCGCACCATTTTCTACTGTAAATCTTCGATCTCAACTCGACCCCGTGTCGAACGTGACAAGCACACCCACCCAGCGGAGTTGCCACTGCTTCCACAGACTCGGATGACCGTACACTCACTGGCGATCGCTGCCTCTCTGGTCATGACAGTTAAAGCCATGGTGAAACCCCGCGGCGAGGACAGATGGGGTCATCGAAGGCACTGCCGCATGCGGTCAAGTTCGTCGCCGCGAGTGCGTCGAATGGTAAAATCCCGGATGCACAAATCGCAGGCACAAGCCTAGGTGGAAGCTGTGTGTCCTAGCAAGTTGCTCAAGACTAGTATGCATCTCTCCCAGCACGAGTCTTGTTCTTACCGTGTCTATCCAGCGCGCGGTCGAGATCGAGACACCCAGACGTGAAGCCAGCTAAAACGGGTCACACAAAGTGACCCAGCTGCGATTAACACAGCCGCGCAGCTACTAGGCTAGTGGTACAGAGCGAGCAAGTCAGGGGCCGGGTGACGCGAAACTACCAACTGGCGACTACCCAGGGATGACTGCACCTGGCGAGGCAACGAGTCCCGCTCATTACCTAGTGGATACATAGGCGGTGGCGCGAGGCGGTCGACGAAAGGCGAGGCGCACAGGGCACGCTGGTGACCTTGACTGATTAGTCATGTATAAAGAGACTTTAAACCAAACTAATATCTAAATCCTAGGTACCATGTGACATTTGTTAACTTTTGGTCGGCTCCCGCTTTAACCAAAAAGGGAATTATCTTTGGCGTGCTTGCAGATGTCGGTGCACTTCCGCCTCCCCCCGCAGTCTGCTGCTCGAGGTCTTGGTGACCCTCTTGCCTGGGCTGAAAGCCATCTACCAGGGAGGGACACCCTCGTCCCTCAATTGGACATGAAAATAAGTGCGGGGTTCACTGGCACGGCAAGATCGGTATGATCCTTGGCATACTCTCGGCGCTGCCCATGCTGTCATACTTGAGTCCGTCCGAGGGTCACATTGAACAAAGTTTGCTACGTGTACCTTAGGCCCGCTAACCAAACCACCATCCCCAGACTTTTCCGCGCCACTCTCGGGGAACTTACTCCGTCGAGGAAATAGTCCTTGCGACGGCACCTGAGGTCGCTCGTTCTGTTCCTGTATCAGTCGCAGGTGACCTTTCCTTTCCGGTAATCATTCCCCGCCCCTGACAAGTTTGCTCGCAGAAATAACACTTTTTTCAGGGATCTGTCAGGCTCTGATGGTGTTGACTGTCTTGATGCTGTGAATGTCATCGTGAACAGAGTCCCTGTTAGCTCACCAGCTTTGTTCATCCTTACCTTCTCGTCTTGCAAGGTGAGGCCATGAGCAAGTGGGCGACAGGTGACGGAGCAGGAGCCAAGCAATTATCTGCAGTCAGAGCAAAGTCGCACTAACTGGCCGCCGACGAGAAGACTTGGCGCAGCTAGTATCCCTATCTGTCAACTTATTCTTGAAGATAAGATTGATTACCGACGTTCTGAGCCTCATCCTGAATTCGGGCTGGTCCCTTTAACCAGTGCGTCGGGAAGGGCAGTGCGACTGCCTTGGCTGTCCCTGAAACGTTTCAGCGAGTAGGTGTGGATGATGTTGTGGCACATGGTGGTATCCTGACAATTTTGAGGGAACACCCATCCTGCTGATGGGGGCTCAAGCTGAACAGCAGTTTATTTAGCTGTGGGGTTTACGTCCTCATAGACCTGCTAGGAGATGCAAAGTATAACTTGGGGCCCAAGGTAGGTCAGCAGTTAACCCTCCGGTCAAAATCAGTAAAGTCCAGCTGCAAGGCACCACGGGCGGACATTTTCCCTGCAGCATTCCTCGCTCGGGCAGGTGACCCACAATCTCGTTTAAATGGGACTTTCGTGAGCGTCACATCGCCTCAACTTGTAATACAGCATTGATTGCTAATGACGAAGAGTTCCTGGCGGTCACGGTCAGAAAATCCCGATGAATTGGGGTATAAAGGTGAGCTGAAAGAGTCTCATCCTCAGCCAGCTTCGCCTTCCTTTGCTTGTGAAGTGTTCTCGAGTTCTCTCTCATCATGAAGTTTATCCCATCTCTCGCCATCCTCTCTCTCTTGCCGTACCTCGCGCAGGCCACAACTGTGCGCGTCACGTACGACACCACCTATGACAATCCCTCTTTCCCTCTCAGTGATACCGCCTGTTCCAACGGGGCCAATGGCCTCGCAAAGAAGTGGCCTACCTTGGGAAACGTCCCTAATGACCCTTTCTTGGGTGGCGTCCCAGGTCTCGTCTGGAACTCCCCCTTGTGCGGCACTTGCTGGCAGCTAGCGTATCAATTCCCAAACGGCACCACGAACACCATAGCTATCACCGCGGTCGATGCGGCTGGTACCTTCAATATCGCGAAGGCGGCGTTCAGCGCTTTGGCAGGCAGCAGCGGTGTAGCAGCAGGTGCCATTAATGCGGTTGCGACTCAAGTTAATCCCAGTGTGTGTGGGACTTGAGGCAAGAGGTACGGAAGTTGGATTCGTTTTATATCTTATCGCCATTACTTACGCACTCCGCAGTTGGAGCAAACAATGTGGACTGGGTGGCCTTCGTCTTCGCGTGGTAGGGTAACGTTGATGGACTGCTTACGGACTATCAGTATATCGTGTATCAGAGGTTGTGAAATGTTTGAAGCTAGGATCGTTCATGTGTGCTATTCGACTGGATGGAGCGTCTTCAACAGAAATTACCTTCGCCCTCGTGTCGAACAACTCCTGCGATTCGGTCAGTGGTTAACACGGATGCTAACCCGAGGACCAAAAGTCGGTTCGGGACCACAAGAGTCATGGCACATTGCGTGCAAGTAACTCGCTCGCGGCGTTTTTATCTCTGGCCAATCATCATCTTCCGAGGCTACCTCGTTTGGAAATGTAACGAAGTCTATTCACTGAAGAACTCTGAAAGGGACGAATCGTCAAGCATACTATTACGTAGTCGGCTTCATCGGCCCGGGCAGTAAGTGTACAGTCGAGGGTCTCCTTGATACAATCCATTTCAGAACGTTGTAGCGCCCACAAAATCAGAAGCATCCGGAGTTTGAACCTGAGTACCCCTCCTGGCCGACGGACCGAGGCGCACTCAGTGTCGTCGTACTTGATGGCAAAGACAAGCCCGCTCGGCGTCTCATTTCCGACGACATCAATTACCTCAAATCCACTCACTGACGGGAGTCGCAGAGTCCACTCGACGCCTTGCAAAAGCACACTAGAGAAGTCTCTGTTCATAGAAGACAAAGGGATGAAACGAGCGGGCAGGTCGGGGCTTCCCCTGGATATGTGCCTGTGTGAAACAGGCACTAACGCGCGATGAGGCCTTCACATGGATTTGATCGCCGACGTACCATTTTCCATCAGATACGGGGAACTGATAGATAGATAGAGGACTGGGCCGAGAACAATCAGGGGCTATTTTAAATATAATGCTTTCGATGTAATGGTAGGTTGCTTTGTTTTTCAAGCTCTTTTGCTCAAGTCATGCCAGTTTTTAGAAGGCTTGGTTGAACAAAGGCCGACATATCACTCGCCGCGATGCAGCTTGCACTTGGTGATGTCGATGTTTCACGTGAACGCCCCCCCAATTCCGTGAACATTTGTACACTGACCCTGAACCTGCCACAAGGACCCTGGCCAATGACCAGTCTGATATCATCGCGCAGGTGTGGGGGGCGACATCCACCCCTTTTGACCGGCTACCTCAAGGATTCTGCGGTAATCAGCGCCATCGACAGTTCAAAAGGCAGCAGTCGCTCTCGCAGCCAACGCTCTTCTACCAGCACCCGCCGTCGAGAGCCACGCTCTTCCTCCATCCTCGATCTCGTGCTAGCCGAGGAAGAGAAGCAGACTCACAAATCCAAGTCCCCCTTAGGTCGACTGGCGACAGAGTCGATCGGGAGATCCGCAGAGCCAATCAGGGCGTCTCCGGGGCTGAACATGCAGAGTCCAGGGTGCACGAATCGACCGCCCGTGTATCCAAGGCAGAAGTACACTGTCAAGCTCGAGGCAGCGTGTGCAAAGGAAGAGATCAAACGGTAAAAAACAGATCGACGGCCTCGAGCGCGCCGTAAAACGACTGCAGGCCGACGTAGCGAGAAGCAGAGAAACGAAGCGGGCAAAAGTGCCGCTCGTCCACGCGACACGGCTAGAAATTTCCAGACGGAACTCTGGAACGTGCAGTCGAGGTAGGTCGGTGGAGAGGAAGGGCTGAGATACGGTATGCACAAGTGACTCAAGACAAGTCGGAGAGAGGAATGCGAACCTGCACTACAGGCCTTTGACAACATTTTTGCCACAGAAATCGACGAACGAGACCAGGT
>JBBPJX010000060.1:0-32649 GCA_038088955.1 Neotropicomus parvogracilis
CTTGTTCAGCAGATGAACAACGGCAGACCGTTCTTTCCAAATGTCCGTCGTGCGTTTGGTTGCACGACAACCAAAGTGCGAGGGAATGGATCCAAGTCACTGAGATTGACCGGGAACAGCTAGCCTTGAAGGTGAGTCCGACGAGTCCCTCCACACCTTCAAGCCTTTTTTTGTCGGGCCTTCAATATTTGTTTTTTACGCGTGCCTCGGGAATCGTGCGGATTCCTGGGTAAGACCTATCACGCCCATTGGAACTTCTTGTCAATCCATTCTTCTTGTTCCTTTCGCGCGTTCCCGCTCGTCTCAATCACTTCCTGATGCGGGTACGTGGCACTTGGCACCCGCTGATCCTCAGACTATTTTCTGCGTTGCTCCCACACGCCCTTTTGTGATGCGTTGACTTCGAAGATTCATATCGTCAGGCTGCCGCTTGCATTTTCCCGTGGACTACGGCATGCAGAGCTGCGCATGCATGGTGATTGATGGATGTGGGCTCGTGCAGTGGTGGACACACGTTCTATGAATGGGCGTGCGACCTCAACAACGATCATAACTCGGCAATGTCCGACGGATCTCTGATCTGTTACATTGCTCTCCACGTCTTGTGTTCGTGTTCGCACTGATTCGACCAAGCTATGACACTACATCAGATACAGCCCAGACAGACCCTTGCGAGGGTTTTCATTTCAGATCAGGAAATCATGGACACGTCTGTGGTATTGCAGCTCGATCAATGTCCTTCATATTCGACTCCTGGATTTTATTTCCACTTGGTCGCTCTTTGGATTTGCACAACCAATTTTTCACGTCGATCGGTGTCTTCATTATTGGGTGATCAGTTCTGCTTCACGTCCCTTTGATCCAAATCTCGTCTTTTCAAATCATTTGGCGGCGTTATCAAGCTTTGCGCCGACAAGGTCGCCCTTGACCTAACAAAAACGCAAAGGGTTCAAGTCTGCCTTGCTTTACTTTTCATCCTTTAATTATCAATGTCCCTGGATTCTTCTTTCGGCACTTTATGCGCTCGTAATCAAGGGCCCAGTAACTGACGCGTAGCTTGCAAGCAGGAGGAAGTACGCCGATACTACCATGACGTCGTGGAACCCACATTTCATGCGGTGTCGGCTCAACCTGGACTCCTAAAATATGATGAGAACAAACGAGATGGACCTGCGGACGCCAATCTAAGAACATACGGGGTTACGTTCCCAGGATTCTGCCACGTTTACTCGCTCGTTTCGACACGCGCATTCTGGGTGGACGCGTATCATGGACTAGCAATGGTTCCAGTTGCCGACGCGTAAGTTCGTTTTACCGTCTTGGCCGAGTTGTACACGGGGACATGGCGTTGACGCCACGAGATCCCCGTGTCCAAAAACGGGCATGGTGTTTTCGTGCTTCGATGGTTGCTACCTCGCACCAATGACGCCTGTTCATATCCTGAACAGCCGTACATCTGATTGAGAATCACGAGTCCCTATTACGCCTATGGCTCGGGTGGACAGCAAGTGACCGTTGCTACCCTCTACCCCTGCTATTGTAAGTAATAGGACAGTGCCATCCCGCTCCGACGTGGTAGCATCATCTCGAGACTCGTGTTGGCGTTGATCACAGTCTTTACTCGAATCCCCGTTCGACGTGTGCAAATCTGATCCATCCTCCAGTTTCAACCACACGAACGATAATCATGTACAAATGGAGGTGAGTAATGAAAACCGATCCTTCTCGCCAAAGTCGCACTCTATCGAGCGGTGGAATGAAAGTCCATCTTCGTCCCCGGTTGCTTTCTCCCAAAGGATGTTTATTCGATGAATTGACGGGTCTCGCTCGTAGAGCGACTATGACGTCTGCGTCGAATGCGGTTCTCTCGCCGAATGTGAACACGATCGGGACCTGGCAAGCACGGCGGTCCCTGTTTCGCTCGTGTCGAACGTACACCCGTTGTCGCATGATGGTACCCCTACGCCCAGCGATGTCGACAACCTTGAAATGCGTACCGTGCGGCCCGTCCCTCCATTCAGTGAAGTGTTCAACACGTACGGGCCCTTGTCCAACGCGGTGCTCCTCTCTCGATATGGCTTCATGCTCCCTGAGAACGAATGTGATACCGTCCGAATGGTGCTTGACCCGTTGTTGACAATGCGGAACCTCTTCCGGCATGTCGGGCTGGAAGATATGACCGGCAGGGAGGACGACCATGCCGTGACAGAAGCTTCTGCGCTTGGGCGCCTCAGAATCAGGAACGGGGGCAGGGTGGGTATATTTACCGATCACGGCGGTGCTGACTGTGAGCTTCATTTACGATAAGGAACGGCAACCGTATAGTCAGGGTAGGGTGGACAATGAGGCTACATCCGTGGCTGTTGGTGCTTGGGAAGACGCGGCGAGGCGATTGCTCCACGTTTTTACTTACGTTGGGGGTATATGGAGTTCGGACGCGGAATGGGATGAACGGGACGAGGACGGGCTGGTATTCAATCCGCAGTCTTCATCGACAGGACCGGTCCCGTTTCAGGGCAGTGATGGGACTGCTCGAACGGCCCAGGACATGGTGATCAACGCTGACGGGAAGATATCGCACAACCTTTGGCTATTCTGCATCCTGGTGGCCATGTTTGCTGCTCGATCGCATTCGGAGGCTTCTCTTGAAGACGTGATGGGATGGGTTGAAAGCGGACCTGGGGGCGTCTCTTCTGAATCGCTGCCGGAATTCAGAGCAAGGTTGATTAACGTTCAGAGATGCGTCCAACGTCTTTGCCGTATACACGATAGAGACAGCGTGGAGGGCGAGATGGAAGACGGTGGCAATCATGGATCAACGTCCTCCCCTCCCTTTCCCCATCTGGAACCTTCATCACTTGGACTGGATTACGACACCGAATCAGACGATATCGCACAGCCTGCTGTTCAAGTGCAGCCTGGACCTGGGATAACATCCGGGGGCGTGTCGACCTCTTTTACCGCAAGTTCGGGCTCGAGCAGCCCCCACGGGGATCAGTTTGAACCAAAAGTCGTCGCGGGACTGCTCCCTGGGGCTGGACCGCAGGACCTTGTGATAAGGAGGAGCGTTTCGCCGGCGGCGCAAAGGTCATCTGAGCTCTCCCGACCTCCGTCGATATCTCCCTCTCCCTGGCAACGAGCAACAAGAGAGTCGTATCAGGAAACGTCTTCGTCGGAGGAGGACCACATGTACGGATGTAGCGCCAAACGCGACCATAGAGGAAGCGCGGAGAGAGAGCGGGCCCCGAAGCGCGCCCGCCGCGATGGCGATTCTGTCGTGGCAAACCGCGTCGATAGATTAGGCAGAGCCACACCCGAGTCCGCACGACAAGGGCGAAATCGGGAGGTTGTAGGCGGGCGCGATGAGGACGAAGTAGAGATGGCGGACGACGCGACGGAGCGGGTAGCGGTCTTGCTAGCGCGCATAGTGGTCTGCCTGTGTCGCGACCGGTATCGTGCACCGGCGGTTGGGGAGGGGCAGCGCGGAGTGGGCATGACCGCGGCAGAACTCGGGGAGGTGCTAGACGTGAGTGATTCATTGATTCATCTGACCGTGTTCTTGGTTCGACCTTTGGTGTCGCACGTCGAACCCTCGATGGCTCGACCCTGATCGTCTGGAGGGGTGATCACGGTTGGGGTGGGATATGGCGGCAAAAAGATCTGGGCGGCCATCGTGACCAGCTTCGTTGGCGAGGCGCCCACGATGCCAGCGACCCGCGTCGACATGACTGCAGGGGTAGGCAAGGACATGATGGAAACGACAGCTTGGTCAGCGCTTCCTGGCAGCAGAGTGACTGCCGTCGGGAAGCTGGCGTCCGCACTTGCTCCCCTATTCAATGGACGGTCGTAAGACCTTTTTTTTTTTTTTTCTGACAAACTGACAAGATTCTTTCTTATGGATAATTCCTGGCCCCTCTTTTCGCGAAATTATGCTGTAGAGAAGGGAGAGGGGGTGCGGAGATGAGCTGATCGCCGCGCTCCCAAGTGCAACGGGTTCATGGGAACGAGCATGACCTGCCGCACAAGGAACTGATCTCCCTCCGTATGAAGGAGTGTTCTGATTCGTTCCGTGACCCTGTTCCACAAGCTTCTGTCTTTTACTTTTCTTGGACGGGGACGTCACGATCTGGTGACACGGAGCGGGGGACGTGATGGGAGAACTACCGCGCAACCGCGTAGCAAGCGATCAACGGATGAGCGTTTCCCATTGTTTTTTGGATTTGCTCTGGGAGGCCATTGTCCGCCAGAAAAGGGATCCAAGACCCCTGTGACTTTTTTTTTTTTTTTCCCTTCTATTGTTCTCTGGGATGGTGGCATTGTTCTCGGACGCGCCGAGATATGCGAGGGGACGGCTGTGGCATGGAGAGCCTAGACTTGTTTCATAGGAACGGCGTTTGGGTGACGCGAAACTGACAGTGGTCGTCTTGGAATAGGAAACACCCGACCGTATGCACCGTACGCGGAGTGCCCTCGTTTTGGCGATCAGCGAGAGGTCGGTCGTGGAAAGTTGCGCTGCTCGATGGGACGACGTTCGGGTAGGATCAGGACGACGAGGCGGTGGTCGCGTCGGTCGGGGTACTGACTCGTACGGGTGAGATCAGGAACGGAGACTTTGCGTTCGTACCCGAGGTTCCCCCCTCGCGAAATCCCTCGCTTAACCGGTCCCGTGATTTGAAGGAGCGTGCGTTCCTGTGTTTATGTACCATGAATAATTAAAATAAAATAAAAATATTACGGAATTTTTTATGCTCGATCGACGACAGAGATGTAAATTAAAATAATTGTATTGATCCAAAAACGGAAGAATAAGGGTCGTCCTGATTTGGTATAGCCAGCGATCTGTGATGGATCTGGCTTGACTCGAAACGGTAATCGAATATATAAGAAGAGGACGGAAACGCTCGTCCTCTTGCACGCCCAACCTCGTCCTCTATTATTTTTTTTTCGTCCTCCTCGACCATGGACGTCGACTGGTGTCTCTCTTGCGAACGCAAACTCGTACGTCTCCTCCTCCTCCTCCTCCTCCTCCTCCTCCTCAACTGACATCTTCCACAGCACGACTTCCCCTCTACGTCCGGTCCATACTGCTCTCCAGAGTGTCTCGCCTACGCTCAGCCCTCCTCGTCTTTCCGCATCAATCAACTCCCCCTCCCTCAATCTGGCGCTTTTCGCATCCGCCAGTGGGCTCTGGCGATTCCTCCTCACATCCCTGCCGGCGCACCAGCTCTTCCCTTTGCAGATCTGCCCCCCTCTTCCCCCTCGCCAGAACGTCCCCCTTCGCCCCGCCTCCGTCTCCAACCGACCCCAAAGCTGATCGAACGCACCGCCGCGTCTACCCCACTCCCCACCCTTTGCATCTCGTCCCCTGCCCACGTCCGTCCTCCTCACCCCGCACGACCTCCGACCCATGCCTATTCCCGTCCGACGAACACAACCACGTGCATGAGCGAAGCGAGCACCTCCCTCACTTCCCTCCTCAGCGAGCCCATGGTTGCAACTCCCGACGAAGACGCATCCTTTGGCGCGAACATCGGCGCCTTCGTTCGCTCCTGGGTCAACTACGACCGTGCTAACAGCACAAAGAGTGCAAAGGACGACTGCGTGATCGAAAAGGTCACCGATTACTTCCCCCCCTTTCCTCGCGGCAAAAAGTCCCCCTACCCCCCATCGCCGTCTAAAAAATCGAAAGACACGCCCTCGCACGTTTCTCGTCGCAAACCTCCTTCCAAGAAGGCTTCTCCCTTCTTGTTCAGAGATTGTTCTTCCTCCACCCGCTGCCACACACCCACCCCCGTCATCTTCCCGTCCTGCCGAGCTGCCGAGCTAGACTGGGTTTATGCCGCGGGCGAAGACCAAGACGAGCTTTTCTGTCCTTCTCAACCCCAACACTATCACGCTTGTCACCACAAGCACGAGCGCCACGAGACCGACTTTGTGCACTGGAGTCGCGCCCCATCCCTCTCTTCTTCCGTTTCCAGCTCGGACTCGTCCATCCTCCTCATGGCCCCGAAACGCCGGGACGCCCTCAGAGGTCGCAAGACAACTCGCGCGATCGCAACATGATTTTTCCTCTGTCCAAAATTTGGGACGCTTTCATTCCGAGTCGCGACGGGTTTGTACATCCCATCTCTTTTGCCTGTTGCTACTCTTTCTTTTCTTTTGTACCACGATGCTCTAGTCGAGCGCGCACGCCAACGATCCTTTTTTTTTTTTTCTCTTCTTTTCTTTTTTTGGATTTCCTTCAAAAATTTTCACTCAGCAACCACGCTCATTCTCGTCTTCTCATCTCTCACCTCACTCACACACTTGTATATACATGCATATACACATAGATAGAACGTCTCGCTTCGTTGCATGCTTCTTTTCGCATAGACACCTCCCATCTGTTTCCCATCTCGGCGTTCAGACCGAGAATATGGCATTGATTTATTGTACGATAGAGCTCCCCCGCCCATGCTGCGGATGGATGGAATATTATTCGTCTTCTTGGATTCGTCGAGTGCTGTGAAGCTCTGACCGGTAACGACGCAGGTTTTGTCGGGGTTTCTCACACAGGAGTCGACCTCGATCCAGGCGGTGGAGCGACACAGCACCAAGTCGGCGAACGCACCCACGAAGTTCGTGCGTACCATCAGACGAGAAGGGCACGGAACGCGGAAGGCGTCGTACTCTAAGGGCAGGCTCAGGTTTCAAACGAATTAATACTGACCGACGTTCGGGCCGTGCATGCGTATCTGACACTCTCGTTCGATAATATTCGCCTTCGCGGGAGCGGTCGAAATGCGTCGACCCTCGCCGTCGCTCCCTTGTCACGGTCCAAACCTGCCATTCGTGCGTGCGGCGAGCCAGAGCTTGCCAAGAAACCTTTTTTGCAGTGCATTCGGTTTGCGCACCCACGGGCGTGTGCCACGCGTGGGTAAAACGCACAGACTTGGTCCCTGCTCTTTGATAGAGTTCTGCCAGCTCGAATTGAATTTGACCACGAGGGGCAAACGAAGGAGCGAAAGGAAAAAAAGAAGACGTCGTTCCCATCTCCCACCTCTTTAGCCTTGGAGGGCGTAAACCGCCGCGAATGCGATTCTGTGGCGCGGAAGACTTGGGTAGGTGTGTCCGGCTCGGGCGACGAAGAGGCCGGCTGTTTGAGGGTTGCGATTGCACCCGACTCGACACCAACACCGACATCGACGCCGACACGAACCCACACGCTGTCGACCCGCGGACATGATCCACGAGCACCGCGTGCTCGTCCAAGGAGGATCGTCGGGTCATCTTGGTCCCAGAATGCCGAGACGAGACGGGTACCGGCGAGCGACCTGAAACTGGTGGTTCATCATCGGTCGATGCGGAGCCCTCCAACTTGAAACCGTGGAGCTGGTTTGTGCCCCGGGGTGCATGGGAGGCAGGCAAGACATTCCTGATCGCCGAACGATCTACAAGATTCGAGGGTGATCGCATGGATACGGATTGAAACTTGGACGAGCGGGGTCTGTGTGTGCACAGATTAGATCGTACGCCCACGTTCGAGTAGCTATCCGTCTCGATGGGTCGTTTGAACGTTTGCCGTGCCCATCATCATTTCCAAGGACCTGTTTGCGGTGCTCGTCGTACGCCGTTGATACGAGCCTGACCCGTGATCGATCGTACGTTTGCCAGAGTGGTGATATGCTGCGTTGACGCTGGTGTCATCATGACCATGACCATGGTCGTCTCGAGGCCTGCTGGCCCATCTCGATCTCTGGTACATGTTGAAACGTCGCGCTCCGTGGGCGACGGCAGTCTACCGCCAGTGGATGAACATCTTGCGGTCGTGGTGACGCTGACGCCGGTGACGCTGGAGAGTAATACATCGCCTCTTTCGCTTTCGTACGATCGCGACCATCAGTCAGACGTGCGTCTCCGCTTGACACACCCATGCAGTCACTGCTGGAGTGGCAGAAAACGGCTTCGCTCAAACGTTGCAGCTGTTGAACTACGACCACCGAGACGGGCAAAAGTCTTATTGTCTTTTTCGACGCCCCAGCGTCCGAGTTTATCAGGCCAGCCATCGTCATCAAGGTAAACTTTAGGGTCTCCCTTTGACCTTTCCTTTTTTTCGCGGCGAGGCTGACCTCTCGTTACGGGATGGAGGCACCGCAGCCGTCACACGGAGATAGCGACAAAACACATGCGACGCGCCATTTCGGTCCCGCTACGTCCGTCTTCCCCTTCGCGTCCGGTCTTCGCCTCCTCATAGACATGTCACGGAAAATGGGACTGCCGCTTGTGAGAATGATGAGTTGGGTCAACTGCACCAACTCTACATTCTGATGACGTTCGGAACCACAGCCTTTTTCTCGTACAGCACGCGCTGCGGCGAAACGTGTCAAGTCGACCGACGTCCGTCCGTGCTCGATGATTATTCCCCGAAATTCCAGAGCGCCCGATGAGTCGGACCTTGCCCGTTGGGAGGTGCTGAGTCACCTCGCGACGTGTGATTTCTACAAGGTTATGTCTCCGACTGGCGGTCCCAAACCTTGACTTTTCAGGGCGTCGAAAAATGGAGGCGCTGTCACGTCGGGGCGCGCGCCCTTCATGATCGACCTGTGCGCGATTCCTCCAGATAAAGGTCCAGGTATGCGTCCCCGTCACGTTCGTCGCAAGTGACACGGTCACGATATATATAAAACATAAAGATTGCTTTCCTTGCTGCATCCTAGTCATTCGTTCAGGCTCGCGACAGAAGAAATATATATTCGAATCCGGTTCCTTGAAATTCACCGAAATCCCCGACTGCCAACAACGTTACGTCGGGGTTATAGGGACCACCGACGCCAGCCTAGCGCACCGCATGGTTGGATGCCATGCGCTACCGATGAGAAATATGACGAGAAAAAAAAACATGGCGTCTGGAGCGGTGATGCCCATGTCGTCGGTACATTTTAGTTCGTTTGATAGATGTAACTTTGACCGCCACTAAGCACCGTGTTCGGTTCCGGACTCGTCGCGCGTGCTCGGTGGTCCCGACCGTGGGTACCAACCTTTGATATCGTCGTGCCCAACCCCTGCGTAGTTTCGTATCAATTCGGCCAGGATCAATCAAACCAACCACCCAGGCACCCCGACCGGAAGGTTCGGCTGGGGCGTACCAAACCCGTCTGGCGCTAAGCATTACTGCTAAAGGATGACATACCTATATTCGCCAACCTTGGCCACCTACAGCTAAAAGTTATCTTAGCCATGTCAAAAATCACGACTTGCCAAGGGTTATCCTGGTCACCTGTCTGGTATGTGCTTATCGGGCCTGGTCCCATGACTCTGCCAGGATCAATACCCGCCTCAATAAGTGCCCCATGAACCTTACGAGTGCCTTTGCAAGCTATTCCTCATCGGGCACTACGAGAGCGAGCCAAATATTTAATTTTGATGGCGGCGGTTTTATGCTAGAACGAGTCGGTTGCGGGCTGAACATTGCTGGCGAGTGCCGCGTGAGAACCACTTGGAGAAACCATCGTCGTTCTAGACGAACTCGGGGGGGGCGATGCTGCCCACACCGCCGGACGCGGCCGTACACAGCGAGGTCAACACGGTCATATCACGACGACGTCAGGGTTACCCACCATTACTGGAAATACAGTATGGCGGGCTCCGACTGATGCGTTAGAACCGGGCAGAGAGCCACTGTGGTCAGCGATATTCGCGGATTAACAGCGTCGGGCGCTAGGTGGCGCGTCGCATCTCAATGCCTTGGCATTCAGTCGAGTAAAGGCTAATCCACGTTGTGAGCTCACAAACATCGGTGGGCCGTTCGCATCGGTTCCCCAGGCCGACCTTGCAGCGGTCGGATAGGATATTGGGTTGTGCCGGGCGAGATTCTAACCCTGAACGCTAACCATCAGCTTCTACTGTCGTAATCAATGGAAAGATGAGTCAACCCGGCCAGGCGCTCTCTAACTGCGCAGCTGCCTGGATACAAAACGGGTGATATTGAGGCAAGCAAAGTCATGGTCACGTACCACGGGATGCACAGGTCTTACCGGAGAGCTACCCACGTCAGGATTCACGGACACACGGGAGCTGACACATCAAGGGGTCAGTTAGTGTCGTGTACGGAATCAGTTCCCCCCACCGTTCCTCCACTCCCCCCAAACCTTGTGCGTTTGGTGCGCAGCAACTGAGGAGAAACTGCCGTTTGGCGCGTGGTTAGAGAGGGAACTCTATGCATCGTGGTGTAAGCGCGTCTGCCTAACCCCGTCTCCCCAAAGGTTCCCCCCGGATTCGAGGTTGTCGGGTTTGGCAGTACGTCAGAACGTCAAGCGACCCAAGTGGACGAGCGAACGCTCGTACGAGTACGGGGGTGGAACCGGTACGCAGTGCCGAAGTAGTACCCCCGAACTACTAGTACGGATCCATGATAAGCCAAGAACGGGCATGGATACGCCAAGTTTCTGGGACCTTGCGAAGCCGGGGTATCGCACTCACTTTGACGAGTCCATAAAGGTGGCGGTGGAGCAAGAGGGGAGAGAGAAGAGCTCCATCGTCAACGCCCGACCATCGGGTCGCAGCGCAGCGCAGCAGTGACGAACGACGGATCCAATTCGGTCCATGTCCAACAACGTTCCATCATGATTGTATGATATGATACCGAAGGAAACTATTACATACATGGCGCCTTATGGCGCAAGCTATCGCCGTCGTTCTGATAACGGTCGCAACATCGTGCCCTCTAAGAAAAGGTTCATCAAGCACTTCCCATCTCCCTCATCACTTCCATCATCCCAAGACTCGCTTGAGGAGCGAAACGTCACCGGAAAGGAAAACGGCCTTCGGACAGATATGTTCTGGGAGTGCACGTGCGATCATCGAGATAGCACGCTAGCTGACTGATAGCGTTCGCGCTACAGCAAATGCAAAATCAGATACACGCCTCGTACTGTATCACGCCCGGATGATCCGTACCACAGGTGATCGTTGCTGCTCCACTTGCATCACTTGCGTCGGTGGGGAACAAGGACCAAATCGCGGCTTGGCGGCGGCGGGTTCTGGGGGGGTTGGTAGCGGGGGATCACCGGCGGACTCGCGTATTGCGCGCGGGAATGAGAAGAGGAGGTAGTGCGAGAAGAGGCACGAGAGGGATAAGGGTAAGGCTGGGTGGGCACCGGGGCCTGCGCGGGGGCCCAGTGGACGTGTCGTGGAGGCGGTTTGATCACCCCGCGAGGTGGGGGGAAAGGAGGAACATGTGAAATGCCCGCATGCTTCGCGGAGCGGGGAGGGGGCAGGGCTAGGTCTCGCTTCTGGCTAGGGTGGAAGTGGAATGGCAGGCAGTTCATGAGCTTCGAAGGGGCTCGTTGAGGGGGATAGGGTCGTGCAGGCGCACGCATGACAGGTCCTTTGCGTGAAGGGGCGGGTACACGCACGACAGGTCCTTTGCGCGCAGGGGCTGGCGCTCGCGGGATTACGGCGAGCGCAGGCTGGTGCGGGTCGCGGTGATGTACCCGTCGAACTTGTGGACGAACCTGCGGAATTACAGCAGGCCGCTTTGCGTGAACGCGTGTGACCATCGGAGGGGGTCGTTGCGGGTGGTGGCTCCGAGCATCACGAGGTGGAACGGGTTTTCTGAACCTACTCAGCAGGTCGAACGTCATGTTGGCGCGCAGTCGAACTGGGGGGAAAGTATGAGGGGGGTGGTGAGCCTTCTCTCGGCGAGGGTCATTAAGAGCACCCGGTGGATATGATAAGGACAGCTATGCTGTGGAAAACATCCAAACGAGGAGCTGCCGTTGACGCTCTTCTTTCGCCCTGCAACGTCAGCATGGAAGGACATGGGCCAATCATGAGTTTGCGGCGTTGCGGCGATTGTGAGTCTGCTCGAATTCGCGAATTCGTTTCATCAAAGCGTTTCCGTATCCAACTTGGCACGCCGGAGATGAGCAACGCGCGCAAGCAAGAACATACGAGTCCCCGTTGAGGTGATCACCAGACGCAATTTTCCATTCACCAACTCGGTCGACAAAAATAGCAACCGACGTGGAAGCATCGGCGCTGTCAGCTTGTCAGCAAGATTGGTACAACGAACCTTTTTGTGATGTACAGCAGGAAATACATTTCATACGCCCGCCGACATGAAAGACGGGAAACTACCCGGCCTGCTCTCCGTTCTGCCCCTTGGCTTCTGCAAATTCACACTCGGACACGGTAAATCACTGAGGGGGCGGTTGGAAGCTGGAAGAAATAGTCGTCACCGCTAAGATTAATGAGGTGGAGAAACGATTACCCAGGAGGAGGGGGGCCTCCAAAGCCCGGCGGTGGTTGGAAGGGCACGCCAGGTGGGAAGCCTGGAGGCCTGAAACCGGGAGGAGGACCGGGCATGCCAGTCGGAGGGAAATTTACTGGAGGCCGTCCCATCGGCGGTGCACCCACTACATGAACGTCAGGTGAATGAAAACAACGATCTGAGAGAAAGGAACGCACTCGGAGGCATCATTCCCATGCCGCGACCAGCAGGCATTCCACGGCCAGGACCAACAGGAAGCTACGAGTTCGGTCACATTAGATGTTGCATTGTGTGGCAAACGCAATAAGCACGCACATTCTTCTTGTCATCATCGACAACTGGAGGGGGCCCCTCGACACTCATGCTGACGACCGTTTCTCCGCGTAGAATTACGAGCCCGAGAGTACGCTTGATCTCTTGCTCTGGCGACGTTTCCGTCTGGCCAGGCTTTTTCTTGGGTCTTACGCGGCGGAATTCCTCGCAATCTGCCAGGACCAAATTCATGTGCCTGTCAAAGGCGAGCATTTGTCCGGTTAACGCGCGACCATCGTTGATGGTGACCTTCAGCCGCCAGTTTATGAGACCGAGCATCTTTCCACCTTTCGACTTTGGAGGAGGCTACGATTGTCCAGAAACCGGTCAGCAAGAAATGCCTGCACTGGATCCAAACGTGATACGGACCATGATGGGCGCGATTAGGATATGGCGCGAGTGCAACGAACGATATGAAGCAAACGAGGCGAAGATGGGTTTCGTTGCGCAAACATCCGCAAATACAAACAAGGTCGGTGCCCGACGTCGGTCGCGCTGAGCCCCTTGATCAGAAATAAATACGGCCAGCCGTCGTCATGTCTTGCGAAACGCCGATAACTCGCATCCTAGGCAGGTTGCGGCTGCATATGTTTTAAACTAGCAAACGCGATTTCATCCCTCCTAGGTATAAAGTTCCCCATCGTCGCGGCTCCGATGGCGGGTGCAAGCGGGGGCCTTTTGGCAGCCAGGGTCACCGCCGGAGGAGGCTTCGGGTTTCTGGGGGCAGGTATGATTGAACACATGCACAGGCAAGACGACTGAGCCCTCGGACCGTGTCAGGCTACAGGAGCGCAGAAAGTCTGATAGACGAATTATCCATCGCTCGTAGATCACTCCATTTGGCTCTTTCGGATCCCCTTCCGATCGGCGTAGGTTACCTGGGTTGGCAGTTGGAGCAGCCGACGGCCAAGCCTGATGTTCTGCTATCGGCCGCCCTCGATAACCACGTCCATGCTATCTGGCTCTCCTTTGGCAACGATCTCAAGGAGTGGATCAAATTTATTCGCAACTATGATGCCGAACACAAACGTGTTCGTCAGACAACTATATTTGTACCGGTTTCCTCCGTCGAGGAAGCTCTTGTTGCGTCGGATGAGTGGAAAGTCGACGTCCTCGTCGCCCAAGGTCTGATAATTCCTCTGGCAGTCCTGAGTGGTCTAATTCAATCTCGATGTATTCTCGCAGGCAACGAATCAGGGGGACATGGGTATCACTCTGCACCATCCCTGTTTACCTTGGTCTCCTCTATTCTGGTTGCGTTGCCCAAAGGCAGTCCGCCTGTTCTAGCAGCAGGGGGCTTGATGTCCGGTAGCCAAGTTGCTTCTTTCCTTGTCCTCGGAGCGGCGGGTGCTGTTCTTGGAACACGCTTCTTGATGACTCCAGAGAGTCTTTACAGCGATGCGCAGAAGAGAGCTCTCGTTGGGGCAAAGGCTGATAAGACAGTGCGAACGATGGCGTTCGACCGCGTGAGAGGCACCTTGGATTGGCCCGCGGGCGTCGATGGGAGGGGACTATATAATGACACCGTAAAGGACTTGGATGACGGCGTCGACATTGGGACCGTGAAGGAAAAGTTTCAAGCGGGCGTTCGCGAGGGCGACCCCGACCGAATGCTGGTGTGGTCTGGCACGGGGGTAGGACTCGTTTCGGAGATCAAGAGCGCCGAGGTAAACTTCTGGCTCTGACGTCTGTTCATCGGTTGATCATGATGCACAGGAGGTCGTCCAGGAACTTGGCACTGATATCCTGCATCGGTTGAAGGTTGCCTCGGAGCTTGCACGATAAGGCTAACAATGTTATCGAATTTCACTGATGATAAGACAGAGCCGATTTCGCACCATCACCACCTCTCTCCCACTGGTTGGTCCCCTACGTGCGTTCACACCCTATCAAGGGTCTTCGCTGTCCACAGAAATAGAAACGCCGTAAAGCCGGGTGGAGTGCGGCTCGTGAGGTCCTTTAAATTTAGCACCCTCTCAACCTCCCAGCGGAAATGAATGGTCGCAAGGATGCAACTGTGTCCGAGGCGCTGGCTGGTTTTTCCACCTGACGCCAACGACAGCAAAGGTGACGTTGTCGTCTTCATCTCGGCTTAAGAAGACATGAGGAATTGAAATTGACGACGCCAGCTCGTCGCATCTGTCGCCCATATCGAAAGAGGGTGATGCTCGTGGATAAAGACACTGCCTCTGATTCAGTATCACTGAGAGTGACATCGTTGGCTGGCGTGATGGTACTCGCTCCGAGACGTCAAAGCAGCAATGATTCACCGTACACTACAAGTACAGACCGTTCTATCCTGACATGCCATGCTGCATTGCAACCTTCTCAGTGGACAATTTCTACCGTCAAGTCTCCTTGGTTTATCGAGTCACCTAATGCCCGGGGTTACCCATCGACCGCAGCAGGCACAAAGGCCACGCACCTTCAGTGACGACAACGCGTTTGATGTGACCGGAAACAGGCGCAGTCACTGCAGATTCCATCTGAAGACCCTCAGTCAGATGATGAGGACAAGATTGAGTCATGTAAACTTACTTTCATCGCGCTCAAGACTAAACGTGAGCGGTGAATTAAGCGTGTCAACATGCAGTTTCAGTGTGAACGGATCGGTTTCACTGACCGCAAAGAGGATCACCCTTCTTGATCTCCTGGCCGTCCTTGACTCTGACCTCAACAACAACGCCAGACATCGGTGCACCGACCGAGCCGGGATCATTCGTGGCCTTCTCTCGCGAGACAGTCTCGACTGCAGAGTTCTTGTCCTCGACCGATACCGCGCGCACCTACACCAGTGAATACATGTCAGTCGGATTCTTATGCGATGTCGACCGCTCTGGCTTGCCTCGCCATTGACTTCGAACCAAACGTCACGTTGGGCACGTCCCTCAACGACGGGTCCTATTGCCATCAAACGGATGATGAGGGTCTTCCCCTTTTCGATGGATATGTGCATCTCTTCTCCGGTGGCCGGACGGCCCAAAAAGTATCGTGTAGGGATAACACTATGCGAGACACATTCATATCAACCCGGCACCCGTTTACAGGCCACGAACCTTAGGTCGCCGTACTTCTCCAAGAATCCCTGGTATTCTTCAAACACCTGGTAGAGTTAACACGAATGGTCTACCCCAGGTGGTGGGGTAACACACCTTGGGATACATGACATACGAGGTCACGTCTGCGTCCGTAATGTGTTTCCCGAATCTGCTGCGCAGATCAGCCTTGATCTTTTTGTAGTCCAAAGGAGCCATTGTTGCACCGGGGCGGCCGTCAATCCTAGGCTTGTCCCTAATGACTTTGGTACGCAGTGGCTCCGGGAAGCCGCCTACGGGTTGACCAAGACAACCCTGGAAGAACTCGACGACGGATGAGGGGAAGTCGAGATGTTCTGCACGGGAAAGCACGTCCTCTTTGGTGAAGGAGTTCGACGTCATCCATTGTGCAAAGTCACCGACCACCTTGGATGATGGCGTAACTTTGACAATGTTACCGCACTAGAAAACGAATGAGACTTCCAACATGTTCGACGGTGTATTCTACCCACAAGCTCGTTCGCTTCGACATACTTCTTCTTGATTTCTATGTAATAGTCTATTAGCAAGAGAAATGTGTAGAAAGTTCGAATCCAGTTTACCCGTCCATTGTGCTCCGAGGCCGAGTTGCGCAGCTTGGAACTATACATTAAGTCAACCGACACGCCATGCGGAAGCCACGACATTCGATTCTTACCATGAGGTTTGTATACTGTCCTCCTGGCATTTCGTGATCGAAGACACTCGAATCCGATGCACGGACATTGGCCTCGAAGCAGCTGTAGAGCATGCGAACCTGGCTCCAGTATGAATTCAGTGCCTGAATATCAGCATAGCTGATACCGGTGCCCAATTTTGTCTGCTCTAGGGCCATGCAGATCGCTCCCATCGATGGTTGCGACGTTAACCCAGACATACCTTTCTGTCAGTTAGTAATGAATGATATGTTTCTGAGCACGGTCTCACTATCAATGGCAACATCCACGATATCAGCGCCAGCGGCTGCGGCCGCCAACATAGATGCTGCAGCAATTCCAGCCGTGTCATGGGAATGAACGTGGATTGGAATATCTGGGTACTTCTCCCTCATGGCTCCGATAAGGCTGCCAGGAATTTCCCACTTAGTTCACACCCGCATACGGTCAGCACAGCAAAGACTACCCACATTTTCGCTGCTTCTGGTTTGAGAAGGCCAGCCATATCCTTCACACCAAGAATGTGAACGCCTTCCTTGACCAGTTTATCCACGAAATCCAGATAATACTCGAGGGTGTACTTTGTTTCCTTGGGGCTGGCGAGGTCACCGCTGTAGCAGACAACGGCTTCCACAACACCCCCCGCTTTCTTGGCGGCATCAATACCAAGCCTCATCTGAGTGCAGGTCAGCACCGACGGTATTGTCAACAAGTTCAGCTTACATTTTCTATCCAATGTTATGCTGGGTCAGATCTGTCTGCCATTAACTACTGGACACTTACCAAAGTAATTCAGTGAATCGAAGACGCGGAAAATATCAAGACCATTCTCAACAGCTTTTTTGGAGAAGTCGTAGATGGCGTTGTCGCTGCGACGAAAATGAACAAGCGTCGCGAAAGTTTCCAAGAACGTACGGATAACTGGTATATCCGACCCCATTCGCACCACGGACGAGCGCTTGGAATGGAATATTTGGCACCAACTTACGGAGGGTCCGCTGATGATACGCGTCAGCAAGCAAACCATAGACTCAATCGAACTTCGACGAACCAACCGCTCCCAAGGATCCTCATACAGGAATCTCATAGCAACATCGAACGTGGCGCCACCCCACATTTCCAAGCTGAACGCGTTCGCGAGCGCATAGCTAGTCTCTTTCGCGATATTGACCATGTCAATGGTTCTCAAGCGGGTAGCAAGGAGTGATTGATGAGCGTCTCGCCACGTTGTGTCCATGATAAGCGTGCCTGGGTACTCCCGTACGGCCTTGGCGAAGGCCTCGGGACCGTGTTCGACAATAATGTTACGCCAACCCAACTGACACGGCAATGTTGTATCAAGAGCTGAACCTGTTGGTCCCTCGCGGTTCTCAAATTTGGGGATAACAATTTCTTCTTTGATACCTGGTTCCCCAGACTGACCCTTGATAGAGCTCCCGTTGACTGCAAGATCTCCGAGGTAAGCAAGAAGTTTTTGAGCACGATTTTGACTCTGAACAAGCTTGAAGAGCTCAGGAGTATCATCGATAAACTAAAATAGCTTCAAAAACACTGATTGTCCTGGAACTCTGAGACACACCGTGGTCCATGTTTTTCCACCGACGAAGACGTCGTGCGTGAGGAGGCGGAACAAGAAGGGGATGTTGGTCTACGGAAGATGTTAAGTCTGTCTAGAGAACATGTTCTGCTTCCACAAACCTTGACACCACGGATGCGGAACTCGACGAGAGCACGGAGCATCTTGCGGCGTGCAACCTCATATGTTGTACCGCTAACCGTGCATTTAACGAGCAAGCTATCATAGTGTGGCTGTACGGAGGGGGAAGCATGCTCAATCCAAGTACAACTGTAAATTTTTCAGATGCGCACCGTGATCTGTGCGCCAGCGAAACCGGAAGATGCATCGAGACGAACACCATTGCCACCTGCGCTGCGATATACCTCGATTTTTCCAGTGTCTGGCTGGAAGCCAGCTCCCGCGTCTTCGGTGGTGATACGACACTGGATTGCAAAGCCTCTGCGAGCGATGGCATCTTGCGTCAGCCCAAGTTGGGGAAGAGTCGCGCCGGCCGCGATCTGGATCTGGGCAGCGACGATGTCGATACCAGTGATCTCCTCTACGACAACGCGGAGCAGCATTAAGAGCGAAGATCATGGACACGACTATGGTGCTCGTACCGGTAATGGTGTGTTCGACTTGGATACGGGGATTGATCTCGATGAAGTAATGTCTGCCCAACTGATCGACTAGGAACTCGGCAGTTCCAGCATTCCTGTACCCCACACTTCTGGCAAGCTTGAGAGCGTCAGCTAAGATGGCTTGGCGGACCTCCTCGGGGAGATGGGTTGCAGGCGCAACCTCTACGACCTTTTGGTGACGCCTCTGCACCGAACAGTCGCGTTCAAAGAGGTGGATAGTGTTACCAATAGCGTCAGCCAGAATTTGGACCTCGATGTGCCTAGGGCGTTCCAAAAAGCGTTCGATGAAGACTGTACCATCTCCAAAAGCGGACTTGGCCTCAGAGACAGCACGTTCAAAGGCATTACGGAAATCAGATTGTTCGCGTACGACACGCATTCCACGACCACCTCCACCCATGGCGGCCTTGATGATAACTGTAAAGGGCTGTCAGCAAAAAATAGAGGGACGCGCGTGCAAAAAACTTTGCCTGGGAAGCCATGTTCTTTGATGAACGTCTCTCCCTCGACGTACGACGCGACAGGTCCTGGTGTTCCGGGAACGACTGGTACACCGACCTTGATAGCTGGAAGATGTCGCGTCAGGCTGAGATACATGTTCGTTTATCGGCGTATATACCCAATGTACGTGCCTTGGTCTTGTCACCAAGACCATCGATGACCTCTGGGGTGGGTCCAACGAACGCGATACCAGCCTGCTCGACCTTTCGCGCGAACTCGGCGTTCTCGGATAAGAAACCGTATCTGCGAGAGCGTTCAACACGGATACCACACAGACAGCCAGCAACAAATACCCGGGATGGATCATATCAACGCCATGTTCGAGAGCGATCCTGATGATGTCGTCCTGGGCGAGGTATGCACTGACGGGAGTCAAGCCTTTGCCAACTTGGTATGCTTCATCGGCCTGTCTGGCATGTCAGGGAGGCCGCATACACGATGCCCAGTGCGCACCACACCTTTTGGCGGTGAGCTGAAAGACGATCCTCGAATGAGTAGATCGCGACGGTGTGCATGGCCAATTCGTGCGCCGTCCGGAACACTCTGACAGCGATTTCCTGATGGAAAGGGGCCCATGAGGGAGATCATCGAAAGAGATCGAAAGCGAACTCACCCCACGATTTGCTACCAAGATCTTGGTGAGAGGACCGCTGTGACCGGCGGCCTTCCTGCGCATGGTCTGTATGTTGTGCACGGGTGTGCTCGGCGCACTGGGCGACGCGATGAAGGTGTGGGCTAGCCTTGGGGGATGAAGAGACTGGGAGGGAGCGGCCATGGTGGTGGGAGGGAGTCAAGGGTAACGGCGACGGGCGAGATGGATTTAAAGAAATCGGAGACGAGGGAACGTCGAGTTCCAAGGGAAAAAGCGGCAAACATTTAATGTGGAGGTCCTCTGCCTGCTTTCTCGATCTCAAGCCTGTCCGCCCGCTGGACGGCAATAGCGCGGCGCATCACAATCACGACCCTGTCGTGTCCGAAATCACATCGGCTCTGCTCCGACTGCATCACATCGTTAACTTGCGATAACACGCCATGGGAATTATCACAGCGTCAGTTCCGATTAGAGAGCGGTAGAATACACTGTCCCGCACTCTCCAGCTTCTTCTGGTTGTTCTTCGCGACCGCATACACGACACCTGCAAGAAACCCAACTCCTATCGCGGAGACCGATCCAGTCGTGACCGCATCACCAAAAAACAACATCCCCGATGCAGCCACAGGAAGCTTGTTCAACGCACCGACCATGCTGAGATCTGGCGTCAGTCACCCGGTACTCTCAGTGACGCGAGGTACGGACCTGTATGTCGTACTGCTCGTCGTCCGGACACACCGTGCAGTGGTGTACGATATGCCAACCGCAGCTGCGCCAGAAAACGCAATGGCGATCAACAACACATATCGCATCTCTTCCGGGCTTAACGAGGGCGAATGATTGGTTGCACGCGAGACGGTACTCAGGTGGCCAGATATGCTTACAAGTTGCGTGAGAGGTTCTCCGTTCCCCAGTCTTCCAAGATGATGGAAAACACGGCCAATATCGGGATCGACAGCAAATTATTGTAAAACATCGAATCCCAGTCAGAGAACCCTGTAAATTTGATACGTTTCCGCATCAGGAGAACCTGTCGAACGTCATGAGTAAATCCGCAAGACAAAGGCCGAAGAGAAACTCGCATAACCGGCGCTCGCTAGGCAATTAAGCAGCATCCAAAAGTACCCTACATGCAACCTCTTTATCACGGTAGAGACGAGACCAAGGCCAACGCCCATTGCCGCACTCGCTGGTGGTACATCCGTGACCGTTATACTGCCTACATCTGCCCATGCTGCAAGCATCGAAGAAATTATCTGAACCTTGGTAAGCTGATTTGCGACTCGTTACAACACAGCGCCCACCATTAGTAAGAACGCAATCATCGTGAGCCCAGTAATCCGCCCACTAAACCATACGACTTCCCCATATGCCTAAAGTAGAATGATAAGGCAGTTTACTCGCCCAAGCGATGACACACACGATAAGGATAATGGTCAGGTTCTTGAAGATGGTATAGACTGGTATGCTAAGGTATTGCTTCGAACAGTCGGTTCAGGAGGCGAATAGGCAACCGATGCGCTAGGTACTCACAAGACTCTTAGAGCCGGTGTATATAACGATGACGAGCAAGGCGCTCACTGGAAGCCATGCTTTCGCATCCTGTGTGCTGAAGTCCCGAAACGAGATGACGCCGAGCTTCTTGACAAGGACCACGCATGCAATGCAGACGATGCTTTGCAAAGAGAGTAAAAAGAGGGTCATATTGAACTGAGGTCCTGATACCACAAACTGCATTGGGGTCAATGTTTTGAAAAGAAGAATGCGCTGTAGCGCACCTTGTTCACCAGGGTCATCAAGATGGAAGCAACACAGTAAAAGATGATCGACAGCGCTGTAAGCCAGCTCGAACATGCTGCATGAAGCTGAGAATGGTGTCCACTCACCTGCAGAGGAGAAAAGATTGTCTTTATGGCTACCAGTAGCGAAGCTCCTCTTCAACCCTGCTACATCCTCGAACGCATCCTTTGGTGTTGCCATGAGTTGTGGGCCTTGAACGTCAGGCCTCAAGGTCGAAAAGACTGACAAGTTGTGACACACAGAACGAACGTTGTCTGCAGGCTGCAAGCGCCTTGAAGCGTTGTGGGCAAGTACGGATGACGTGTCAACAACTGGGTACAATACCACTACTACTTAGGTCACGGCTAATATTCTCGCCGGGCAATACTTTGCATTGGGATTTAGTTGGAGATTAATATATCGAACGTATCCAATCGATCCAGAAACTACCAAAGGTCCATCAACATTACACTACTGCATCTACCCTCCAGGGACACCCTCCAGCTGTATCGTGACCTCTTCCAGTCCAGGTATTCTGCTTTTCAACAAAGCGTCCACGCGTTCCAGCACGCGGTCGATGCTCGAGTATTTGTTGCCTGGTACGTCGGGCAGATGTACCTGAGAAACAGAACACGAGAGTTGAACATGGATAGAACCAATGATGGTCGAGGAATCTTTGGGCCAAAATCGCGGGGAAGAATACGAAGCTACACCTTCCACTTGCTTGAGCTGCACGCAGCAACGCATGTCAGATGTAGTTATTTTCCAATGTCTGGTTTACATACCTCCTTTAACGCCATCTCAACCTTGCTTTCGTTATCTCCCAAGTCTAAGCTGAGTATCCGCCCGGTATCAATAACGAGCGGGACAACACTCGCAACAATGAGCACAGCGATGAAGAGGGAAGCAATGGGGTCAAAGCCGGTCCACCCGTAATACTGAATGAGGAGTGTCGAGACAATAACTCCCACTGAACCAAGCGTATCCTGAGATCGTTGAGACTCGTCCTTGAAAAGGGGATAAAACATACCGCCATTACGTGCAGGAATACTCCTCGCATGTTGTGGCTGTGGCTATGGTGGCCGTGGTCGTGACTATGAATGTGAACAGGGTGTCCGTGTCCCTTGTCATGGTGGTGCACGGAATGGTGGTCATGTTTGAACGTGCGGGGATAACTAGGGGAGATCGGCGAATCTACGGGGGATGACAGCGGAAATGGAACTTGAGCTGTGGGTGCTGGGTTTGATTGGTGATTGTTCTGAAGTGTAATTTGAAGTGATGGGCCTCGAGAATGGGGTTTTCGTTCCCTGATTGTGGAAGACTTTGGACCCTGTTGCGTTTGCCCTTCACTAGCGGGCAGAGAGCGGGAATCCGAATGTGACCCGTTGGAAAGCTCATTCACATGCGAATGGGTATGCAGAGGTTCGTGGGACTGTGAACAGGGATCCTGCTGTGAAGATGCCACAGTGGTATGGCTATGGCTGCGACAAGCACTGTTGTGCTTACGGTGGTTGCAGGAACCGGAGGTATGCGTGTCTGAATTCTGGTGCATATGATGGCAGTCATGGTGATCGTGAGTCATCCGATCAGCATGATTATCTTGTGGATGAGAATGACTAGTATGAGAGTGCTCGTCGCGGGCGTGCCCTTGTCCATGTCCATGTGCGCATCCATGGTCGTGACTGTGACCCTATGCCAAATACAATTATTTATTTCGTTAGACATTCCTGTCTAGCGATTCGATGCACCTACATGGTGGTGATGGTGGTGATGTCCCCCCATTGCGAACATGCCGAATAAGTTTACGCCAAGCCCGAGAGAGCTGATCAGCAAGAGCTGGCTGGTCGACATCTCCGGAGGATCCAAGCTGATAAATGGGACGACGCTCAGGTTATCAAGGGCGACGGCGAGTGCACACAGGCTTACAGTCGCTGGATCGCTTCGAACACGATGAAGATTGAAATGAGGATAAGAAATATCCCGTTTGCAAAACCTGATAACGTCTCGATCCTGCCATACCTACGGAAAAACGAAAAAACGGAAAACGTTGAACAAGCCAAGCATAATGGCTATCCACGCTGAAACGTACCCATAAGTGAACCGCTCATTCGGTGGCCATTTAGCCATGACTGAAGCTAGTAGTCCGACGCCAATGGCCAGACAATCAAATGCCATATGGATCGCTTGAAACTCGGTAAATCATTGAGGCAAGTTCTGTGTCGAATTACTCACCATCCGAAATAAGCCCCAGGCTGTTCGTCCATACACCGTAGAGCATTTGGACGAGCATATAACATAAATTTAGCGACAAGAAATAAAAGATCTTCCTGGATTCGCTATCTGAGAGGATGGAATTCAGGTAGAAGCGGACGAGTTTTGATATTGGTGTCCGCGGGGAAAACGAAGAGCTCTTATCTGCGGCCGGATACGTTGCTGTGAGAATTGAAGTGAGTTGGTACCTTGGGATCGGCTATGCATCGTACCATAGTAAAGCATCGCGCCGAGCACGAGGTCGATCCAATGTGGATGTTGGGAGAACCCGAGACGGCTCATGGCTATAGCGACCAGGAAAGCTGAAGGATAAGAGAGCAGAAACACTTGGACGGCATGCTGAGAGTTGTACTTGTTCGCTTTGGTATCTGGCGTCAAGAATACCGCATTAAAGGAGAGGAGGGGAAGGACGGCCAACGACAGAAGAGGGACGACGGGTGATGGGCGGGAATCGAGCTGAGGAAATCAGGCGAAGAACTAGCTTTGAGAGCAAAGAACTCACTAATGCATGTTTAAAGGCATAGAGGGGAAGGCCCAGCAAGGCAGCACCAAATGTGCTCGCGGCAGTAGCCATGGTGGGGGTGATTGTGGGAGACAAGACGCCGCGAAGGTGTTCCAAAGCATAGGTGGCTAGGCCGTGGAGTACTATACAGGCATAGCCAGGGAGGATGATTGCAGGGACTTTGTGGGACAGGGCGATATCAGCGAAAAAGGACAGGATGAAGGTGGACGCGACGATGAGGGGACGTGATATCTGGCAATGAGGCTTGAGTAGCATTCCAGCCGAGGCAACGAAGGATTACCATCGCGTCCACCCAAGACGAGGAGAAATGGAGAAATAAAATAACACTATCGGGAGGAGGTGAATTCTTCTGGTGTGAGAGGACGAGAGCGGAAGTACCGGAGCGAAGGCAGTCGATAGAGGGCAGTGTATAGCGCCGCCTGCTGCACAAAGAGCAAGAGGGAGGATATGCCGAATGCTGACCACTGGGATATTGTGAGAGGATGGGAGAGCTGATGGTGATAATAGCCTACTTCGATACGGGTTTCTTTCGAAAACTCGGATGTGAAGGCTTCCCAGACCATCACAGCCAAGGCACCGAGCGCGAGGACTCTCATGACAACCCAGAATACACCGACATCGTAGGAGAGGAGGGACTCCTTTGCTGCAAAGAGCGCAAGCACGAAGAGGACGTTGGAGAGGACGATCCTCGGGAACGCTCTCCTGGTTCTGGTTGGCGGTGAGTGGGCGGGGATGGACACAGCGCGAGAGGACGTACGAGGCAGACAAGACCCTGGCTGGTTGCAGACTGATCTTTCTGCGCGTCCGCGCATCCGGAGCAGACATTCCGACGAAACCAGTCCGAGCAACTCCAACCGTCCAGCAGCACCGTTTAGCATCCAAAAGAGGAAAGTATTTCTCATCACACAAGATAAAACCCGCACGACTCTCTCTCTTTCTTTCTTTCTTTCTTGCCGTGACCACCAGGTGAGTCCCCCGTCTCTACCATCTCACGGGGATGAACGTACAGATGACGAGTCCGACGTGTTCTGCGCGAGGTTTCCTCCTGTTGATCCCAGTGACGAGTCCTTTCTTTTCTACCATTCATGCATATCTGATCTTCGTCTCTCACCTTTCATCGCCGACCTCGCTGACCCCACTCTGGACAGTATGCCCGTTTTAACCGAGGACAACTGGTCTGATTCCGATGAGGACATCGCTCCCGGCATGCAGACGGACGTCCTCCTCGGCGTTCCAGATGGTTCTGTAGAGACCGAAGCCGACATCAAAGATGCTGCGGTCTCTCGCATTGGTGGTCTTCCTGTACGAGCCCCGTCTCTCGTCCAATATACGAACAACGTGTCAATGCAGATTATATCGTATCCCCCCTTTTAAGGCGTTCCTGCCTTCGCGCGAGCCCCCCTTTTCCTCTTCGCAGTGCAAGGTCTGCTCGGATCCCATGGAGCTCCTCCTCCAGGTCTGGTGTCCGTTCGAGGCCAGTCCCATGGACCGTGCACTGTATGTCTGGGGTTGTGCGCGCTCCACTTGTCAAAGACGCCCCGGAAGGTAGGCATAATCTGGTATGGGACAAGTGGTACATCCTAAACACGAACAGCATACGGGCATGGCGTGGATTGCGATATAACACTGTCTATGCAGCCAAGCTCAAGAAAAAGAAGACACGGGATAATGGTCGCCAGATGACGGTCCCCGCCCAGCCCAAAACCCTAACAGCATCGGTCAACCCTTTTTCCGTAAGTTACTAGTCTCGCTCACTCATCCCTATTTATCGACGGTCCAGTCGCTCAGATCAAAACCATTGCCCAACCTTTCGGCCTAGGCGACCAAATCTTTGGCCGCCCGTCAGCTGATGTCTCTAGCAATCCCACGCAGGACCACAATGATTGCAGTGACGCAGATAGCGACGACGCCCAGGACTCACTCATCACGGCTATGACTCTTGCGAGAGTGGAGGACTCATTCTGGGCTGCAGCGCCGTCCTACCCTGCGGTTTACTTGTCGACACTCTCCGAGTACATCCCACAACCCTCCAAAGTAAAAGCTTCCGCTAGCGCCAGAGTAGAGGATCCCGTCGAAGCGGACGACAGAGCAGGGAAAGGCTCGAGTTGGGCGCTGGAAGCGTATGAAAACTCGGTACGGATAGACAACGTATTTGATCGGTTCATCAAGCGCGTCGGATTTACGGGAGACCAATGCCTTCGGTAGGTCATCGTCGTGGATGGTATCCGGACTGCACTGAGGACCCGTGCCTTGCAGGTACGAACTTGGAGGTGTCCCTCTACCTTTTGCATCAGACGACGCTTTCGAGCTGCTCTTCCCTTTGGCCAGCCAGGCACCTCTCCCAGTCACAAAAGGTGACTTCAAGGTTGTTCAGTCAACGAAGCGCTCCTTTAGCACGTCATCGATCCCACCGTGTCCCTGTTGCAAATCAAGCCGCGTGTTCGAGTGCCAGCTGATGCCCAACTTGATCAACATCCTGAGAGAAACGGTCGACGACAAGGTAGATGTGCGGAGGCTGACAGACGAACAACGGATCAAAGCGGTGCATGACGCACTCGCACGCAGACAAGAACCAGGGAGTCGGGGAATGGAGTGGGGTACCTGCATGGTATTTTCTTGTGGGGACGACTGCTGCCTGGACGACGGTGGACGGGACGACAAGGAATGTTGGCGAGAAGAACATGTGGTCGTACAATGGGATGAGTGAGGTGCTCGTCGTTGGCGACGTTGACGACGGTGTATGGTAGTAGTAACGTTATTTGTGTTGGCGCGGCGCCGAGTATCATCAAGAAAGTTTTATGGTGAAGCGCTCAACCTCCATGCACAGTCTCAGACCATCTCCCACTCGAACAAACAGATGCCCCAGACGCTAACGCTACCTTCTGCGCTCTCACTGCCTAGCGCAGACATCGTCATCGACAACGCAGCCGAATTTCATGGCCTTGGTTTTGCCTGTCAAGTACAACGGTTCCCCCACACGCGAGCGCAGCTGTCCGCGATAATTCGGCAGCACAGGTCTCCGCTCGAGGGATACGAAGCTGACGACGGCGACGACCAAAACCGCGTCAGCACCGTCCTGGTGAACAGGGTGGCCTCTCTCCTTGCCGATGAACAAGAGGACTCTCTCAAAGAGCTCCTCAAGTCCGAGTGTGGAGTCGATGACGATATGGTCAGTCCTCCTCCTCGACCCATCTACCTCATTTCAATCAAGCCCGTTTCAGCTCGAACAGCACGTCCTTGACCTCATGCACAGACACCGCGACGACGTGGCAGGCGTTCCGTTCCTCTTCCTAACACCAACCCGACGCCCCTCACGGCCCTCTTCCAGGGCATCTTCTCATTCTGTCCGACTCAACAGACCAGATACCCCTTCTTCAGTTCCAACTTCCCCGTTTTCAGTCGGTTTCCGTAGACCACACACCCCTGTCTCGTCCCCGCTCGTCGGCGGTAACGCTTCATCTTACATCACCGCTCGAAGCGTGTCACCTATGAACTCACCCGTTCTTGCTCACGCTCAGGCCACCCAAGCCCACGCTCAATTCACTGCAAGCCTTCCTGCGTCGCCCATTTCCTCCCCGAGATTGCTCAGCGCCAAGGCTACAGAATTCAAGCCTATTCCCCGGCCACTGTCGGCAGCTTCCTCCAATCCCGCTACGCTGTCGGGCTATGGCCGAACGGAGACGCCATCGCCCGATTTATGGTCACACAGCCCGCTCAGGGCCACGTCTAATCTCGCGATAGCTGCCCCGCTTTTCCCAGATCAGACCATTCCTTCTCGCTCTGTGACGCCAAGCCAACTCCGCTCCTCCACCAGAGTCGGCGAAGAGGAAGAGGAAGAGGACCCCTTTGACCCCTTCGCGTCGAAGACGGCATCCCATTCGTTCCATCCCATCACAGTCACGGATTTTGATCAATGGTCTGACTCGGCCCTTTCGAGTCAGTCTCCCGACGACCTCCGCGCTGGATATTACACGACCGGATACGACTATGATTCTCAGTACGATATTTCAGGCGAAGACCCTGATACGTCCGGCTACCTTACGGACGGAATGACCCCCCTCGATGTGTTGAGTTCCGTCTTTGGTTCGACCCTCGCTCCTTCCGAGCTCGAGGAAGCCCTTTCTCAAAATGGATATGATTTCGAGAAAGCCATGGCCTGGCTTGTCGATCGTGCGTTACCATCTCCCCCTCAGCACGCGCAGACGAGAATGCAATCGATGGGCGGCCGTGTCACACTTGTCACGCGGGATGGATCTGGAGGGGCGCTACGGGGCGGACGATCCGGCTACACGAGCGTGGCACGGCAGGTTGGAAAAGGCCCGATTGCCCGACCAGTGCCAGGTGGAAACCGGGTTTGTCGGTACTACCTCGCTGGCGAGTGTTTGCGAGCAGACTGTCGGTTCAGGTAGGACAATTTACACCTTTCGTAATTTAGTGTACTGATCTGCTTGCGTCCGTAGTCATGACCTCGAGCGCGCGTTATGCCGATTCTGGCTCCGTGGGACGTGTGCAAAGCAAGATCAGTGTGAATTTTTGCACCACCTGCCGAAGGACGTCGACGTCGCGACTGTCACAAACGCGCTTTCCCGTACCAACTTGCACCACGGCGCTGGGAACCCGACTGGAACATCGAGTCCACCCCCAGATGAATTCCCCGCGCTAGGGTTCGACGGCTCCGTGTTTGGAAAGAACAAGAGGCATGGAAACTGGCAACAGGATCCGAGCCGCACACGGTTCGCTGCCGCGGTAAAACGACCCGTACCAGCGCCGGTACCGAGCGACCGAGCGATGGCGGCCCGGCGTGAACCATTCTCCAGCGCCACCTCTGCAGATAATTTGCAGCTCCGAACCACGATCGTTGCACCGAAACCCTCTCCGCGTATCAAGTTGCGTCCTCCGACGCTGTTGCCCACGCTACCGACCGGGGAGTCGGTGAATAGCCTGTACATGTCGTATCGTTCACGCGCACTGCAACTGGGTGCTGCTCGAAACGCATGTCTCTCGCGAGCTGCTGATGCATGGAGACGGGGAGACGGTGCCGCGGCGAAGCGGTTCAGTCGTGAAGGGCACGATCTTAACGCGAAGATGAGCAACGAGATGACGGAGGCTGCGGGGAGGCTTGTAAGAGAACGTGCCAAGCTCGTCGAACAGGCGGTCAAGAACCGGGACGCGAGCTGGTCGGACGATGCGGGTGACCGGAGTGCACGAGGACGCTCATGTGGAGGCGGTTTGGGAATATGTTTGGGTGTCGCGAGCAAGGACATTGGAGAATCGCGAGCGACCGCGGAGGAAAGGACGGAAGTGATGCTCGATCTACACGGACTACATTCTAACGAAGCGACTGAAGTACTGGAGGAATTTATGCTGGCGGTGAGTGCTTGCGCTCGCTGGACCGTGGATCTGAGACGAGCTCACCTGCGTTTGAAGCTGGAGCGGGAGCACTTTTTAGGTCTTGGTGAGCGTTCTGATTTGGTGGCGTGTTTTGTGCTGACGATCCGATAGCATATGCCGTCGTCGGGGAGGAGAAACACACGGGAACTCAGGACGCGGCGAGGGGAGCGTCGCGTGCTCGACTCGCGGCGGGTGTTAGAGAATGGTTACACCGGTGGGGGTACCCGTGGAGCGAGCGCGACGGGATTATCTGCATCGACGCGCTGACCCACACATGAACTATAGACGTTGGTAGACGAGAGGAAATGAATGTAGGATATCAGACCGAATCACGTGCAGTGCAGAGGAAGGGGCGGCGGACGCGACGTGGCAGAAAAGAAACGGTGACCATGTCCACGACGACCGCAACAGACGACCCGCAGGAAAGACCGTGTTCGTTCGACCTCTCCCTCGAACTCGAACGCCAGCTCGACGACGAGTCCATTCCACCCTCCACCCCCGCAGATGCACAGCGCCCACAGTCTCTCGACACACAAGTCCTTGCCCACATCGTCACAGGCCTCAGATCGTCCCTGGCAGATGCCACCCGCCACCGAGACGAACTCGCCGGGGCGCTTTCCCAACTGAAAGCCAGAGAGAATGACCTCACCGACACCCTCGCCCACATGACGGACAAGTGCTCCCAACTCCAGGAGGCACTCGACACCGCAAGGAGCAAAGCAGCGGACGACGAGAACACCATCTCCGTGTTGCGCACAAAGGTAGAGGAGAGTCGGTACGTAGCTTTCGTCCTGTGCACCGTTCAACTGTCGACGTCGCACCCAGGCGCGGGCTCATGCGCCTTCAGTCCGAGAGTCGAAGGCAGAGCCAAGTGCCATCTGCGCTCGATCTCTCCAGGGCAGGACTCGTATCTCTGGGCGGTCCTCAGTCATCCAAGCGGACGTCGTTCGCACCGCTCACCGGCTCGAGCGCTGTCCGGATCAATGCGCATCGCCGCATTTCGTCTGTTTCAGACTCAGGCCTTACTAAATTTGATGGTGGTTCGCCGCATGGCAGTCCTGGCCCCATGACCTTTACCTTCCCTGACAACCCAGTGCTGGGGAACAAGTTGACGTCCCGGCCTAGGTCGCCCGGGGTACTTGGTCGCGCATCCCCTCCCCCCCTTGTCCTCCAGACGGACGAGTCAGTCGAGGTCGAGATGCTTCGCAAGGAGCTTAATTCCATGCGAGCAGAGTTGGACGATGCAAGGCACGAGTTGAACGAGGCCAGCGAGGCACGAGAGGCGTCGGAACTATGCGTCAAGGCCCTTCGTGCGTTCATAGAGGAAAACAACGTCGGGGTCCCAATGGCAAACGCAGGCGGATGTGCGACGGCACCACCATCTTCCCAGGCCGAATTGAAGAAGAGCGTCCAGGCAGCAGCCGGATGGGGCTTCAAGCTCTGGCGAACCGAACCATTAGCTAAAAATCCACCCGGCGCAACACCCATACCCGTTGTACCACCTGTCATGACCCCTAACGTCGTGTCATCACCGCCCCCTCAACCACTGTCAAGGAAGCTCGGCGAATTCTTCGGGGCTCGAAGTGGTAGCATCTCTTCCATCACGCCCGTCAAATCGCCGCGCGCTGGACAAGAAGTGATGTATACCGGATTGTCAGATACGTCATCCGTCGAAGAATCGCTCGCCGAGCCCGCGAGCCCTGCGAGCGAGCTTCCCCGGCCGAGCGTGCTGGTTAGAGACACGACGAGCGTCACTTCAGGGTCTTCGGCTAGGGATTTGTGCGCAAGCCCAGAGCGGAAGACAAGCGGGCTTGCCCCTCTGTCTGGAGCAGAGGGTGATTTCACGCCCGTCGCTATATGAGTGGCATGGCAGGACTTGTGATTCCCTCTGCCGCAGCGTCTGATAACAGACATTATTGGATACTCCGACCACCTGCTACTCTGAGAGGCATGTTATATACCGCACATTGCGACGGACTGGATATGTAGCGTACCGCCTGTACTATTTTGCTCTAGAAGCTAGACAATTTCCGTCGATCCCGTCTTATGCCCGCCTTCCGATCAAGACGAAGCCTTCTGTAACCTCTCGTGGTTGGTCTGGACGGTCCCACGCGCAGAAGTCCGGACGGTTGAGTCGCACGAGCGCAGTGTGACGATTCGTTGCGGGGATCGTCCGCTCACGAACCGCGGGCATCTTGTGCCAATGGCCGTTTTTTAACTGCGAGCACACGATCTGGTGAAGTCGCCCTCTGTCCGTTCGAGACAGTGACTTTTCATTGTGCAGGTATCATATATGGCACGGCAGACCCACTGGCAACGGTAGGGCATTGGAGACGGTGCACACGCCGACGCTCGATGCTGATACAGGCTATAGTTCGATCGCACACGTCCGCGACAACGGCGAATCGTGATTTCTGGACTACATGCTTTGGCCAATCCGCAACGCAGGATGCCCACGGTCAACCGACGTAATGAATGCGAGCCCGCGCTCTGCACAGACGTACGAGGGGCGTAAGTGATCGACATACTCGGTGGGCCTCGACATGGGCATTACGCAACGGACTTGCAGTGCAAGATCAATGGGCACATTTCGGAGGACAAGCGGCTTCTCGCCGTCGCAAGACTCGACTGTCATCGCATCTCGAATCTGTCGTACATGCAATTCACCGACTGGTGCGTGCGTATTCGCCTCGTTGATTATTACAGGGGCACATTGTCCTGATCTCTGTTTGCATCTAGTTTTGATCTCATCGCGGCATATCTCCGCCGAACGAGTAGATCTCCGAGCGTGCCAGTGCGGACGTCTAGGACTGGGTATGAATGACAAGGGTCGCGGTGTTTGTGGGTGCAATGAACGACGTTGGCGACGTGCGAGGGCATCGAGCTCAGTGCTCGGCGGGATGTCTTTTTGTGCTAAGCGCGACAGGTCGGTTACGTTCAAAGTCGAGCGGCCCCGCCGCTGCAAAGCGTGGTTGTGAGACAATTCGGCGCGAGCAGGCCGTACACATTTTGGCATGGGTGGCGGAGGTCGAGGGGTTGGTGGTCGACTGTGCGGTGGCGACGGGTGCGAAGAAGCCAGCGCGGCGAGCAGTCGGAAGGAC